>JASDQU010507096.1:72188-88756 GCA_032191745.1 Picea mariana
GCTCAAGGCATCCGCGACCACATTTTCCTTTCCCTTGATGTATGAAATACCAAAATCATACTCACTCATAAACTCACTCCATCGCCTTTGCCTGGAATTCAGATCCCTTTGAGTGAAGAGATGTTTTAAACTTTGATGGTCCATTTTGAGCTCAAAGTTTCACCCCACAAGATAGTGCCTCGAAAGTTTCAGAGTTAGCATTACAGATGCCAACTCTAAATCATGAGTCACGTATATCTCTTTGTGTTTCTTCAACTTTATTGATGCATAACCTATCACTCCTCAATCTTGCATTAGCATGGCCCCCAACCCTTGCTTCGAGGCATCCATGGAGACTGTGAAGTCCTTTTCCATATCCGACACTCATAGAATTGGCGCACTAGTTAGTAACCTCTTAAGCTCAATGAATGCCTACCACATTCATCAGTCCATTCATACCTAACCCCCTTGCACTGCAAAGTGTTGATGATTTTCGCTATTTTTGAGAATCCTTCCACAAATATCCAATAATAACCTGCTAGCTGCATGAAGCTTCTCACCTCATGGGAATTTTTCGGCACTGGCCACTCCATAATGGCCTTTACCTTTTCTAGGTCTACAGAGATTCCTTTACTGGAAATGATATGACCTAAATAATGAATTTCTTTCTGGAAGAAGGAACACTTTGACAACTTCCCATAAAATTTGTTCTCTCGAAGGCAGGACAACACTACTTGTAAGTGTTCCTCATGTTCTCTTTCATTCTTAGAATAGATGAGGATGTCATATAGAAAGACTTGTACAAAATGGTCTAAGTACTTCCAGAAGACACCGTTCATGAGGTTCATGAATACCTCTGGCACATTGGTCAATCCGAAAGGTACTACGACAAACTCGTAATGTCCAAACCGAGTTCAAAAAGTAGTTTTTGGGATATCGCCTTCCTTAATCCTTAACTGATGATACCCTGATCGCAAATCAATATTTGAGAATACCGTTGCTCCTATCATCTGATCGAAGAGTTCATCTATTCGCGGCATTGGATACCTATTTTTCATTGTAGCACGATTCAAGTCCTTGTAGTCTATACACAGTCGTAAGGATCCATCCTTCTTTACAAAAATTACTGGTGCACCCCAAGGTGAGACACTGGGCTTTATTATCCCTAAGTCTAACAACTCCTTCAACTACATTTTCAACTCACAAAGTTCTAGTGCTGTCATCTGATACTGGGGTCTTGGAAATTGGTTCTGCACCAGGTTTTAGCTCAATAGTAAAATCAAGCTCCCTCTCAGGAGGTAACCCTGGTAACTCGTTTGTAAAAACATCCTTAAATTCTGACAATACCGGGTACTGATCCAATGAGGGTCCCTTCCTTTCATTCAGTGCTTCTACTACATAAAGTCAACACCCTTGCCTCAAGAATCGCTTAACCTTCATAGTTGAGATAAAGCGTAATGACACTTTTCTCCGTACACCCTGGATCTCTACTGGCCTTCCTTCATCGTCTACACAGAGCACCCTTTTTGTTAAACAATCTACCAAAGCTCGATGAGATTCTAACCAATCCATTCCAATGATTAAGTCATATGCCCCAAGAGCAGTGATGTATACCTTCAACCTGGTAGTACACACTCCCATGTTTACTATACAATTATCAACACTAGGTCCTATCGCTTGTTTTTCCCCCAAAGCCATATCGACTTGTTTAAAGTCATCATGCTCGTAGGCCGCCAACCCACTCTTTTCTAATGAAGATGGTGAAATGAAAATATCTGTAGCACCAGAATCAAATAAAATCTTAACGTTGCTATGATTTAGCATACCTGATGACTCCACCACCATGGATTGATGTTCGTCCTGGCGATTATTAACTGCTGCGTAAATATGGTGGCTGCTACTTGCTTTTCCCATCGAGGCCTTTCCTTCTCTATGCACGAACCCTGATTGTAATTCTGGGTAGTCACACTGGTAATGGGGTCCTTTTCACCCCCAAAAGGTAACACGAGATTGAACCTGCGCACTGTTATGTGATTGTCTCTGAAATGAGTTCCTTCCCCTAGAACCCCTGCCCCTACTAGCTGTTCCCTGAGATGGCCGTGGACCTGTCTGCGTCATTGGTGAAGAATGAGATGTTGCACTCGCTACCATTGAAATCCCTGCGGTTACTGTCCTTGGTGCAACTCTGTTACCATATGGAGGTGGCCTTGAGCCCCCTCCCCTGAGAAATTTCCTAGGGGCCTTCTTGACGAATCCAGGATAATGTGGAAATGTCGACCTCATACCTCCATTCAAGATCATGTGTTCCTCCACATAATGCACATTTTCCACTACTTCTGCTACTGAAGACAGTTTCCACATCCGCACCATAGCTCTGATCTTAGGGTTTATCCCATAGATGAAGTGTTCTGCCTGTCGTTGGTCACTATCCATGTATGAAACATACTTGACCAATTCCATAAACCTGATCTCATATTCTTCTATGGTCTTGTTTCCCTGTACTAAGGCATGAAACACTCCTACCTCCTGTTCCTCATAGTAGGCTGGCAGATATTTTCTTCGGAACCTCTCCTCGAAAAGTTCCCAAGATACTGTGTCTGGGGTAAGATGCAGCTGTCTTTCCAGGTTGCCCCACCCATTCAAGGCGTTGTCTCTTAACTGAGAAATTTCTATCTTTGCCTTTGAGTTGGACGCATAGTCCCTTAATGCAAAACACCTTGTCATGCCTTCCAACCATGCTTCCACGCGTTCACTGGCGCGACCCCCGACAAACTCTAGAACTTTGATCTTCTGCAATTCTCAAGTGATGTATTCAAGTGGAGGTACTCCCCCCGAATCCCTCAATGCTTCTATATTACCCATTCCGGATTGTGGGGGTTCCACTTCGATTCCTGTCGGTTGTCACCCTTTTAAAGTCTCATTTATGGCATCCAATGAGTGCAGTATGAGAGCTAGTTCTGGCGATGGTGGTGGCGGCGGCATTGGCAGTGTTCATAATGCCTGTGATGATGCTCCCCTGCCTCGACTCCCTCAAGTCCTAACCATCTTGTATGATTTAACCTACATCAACCAAAGTTGTCAGGGTGAGTTCAAGGACGTTTCTCATTGCGCAACTTAATTAGAAAAAAAGGTTAGGCGTAGGTTTCTTTTACTTGTCTGTAAATAGACGTTACTCTCTTTAGGGGATTGGCTAGGTTAGGGATAAAGAGTCTAAGATTGATTTTTTTGCCTAAGAAAACTATTGACTCCCTTGCCCGGTAGCTATGCTAGCCTTGCACCATAATCGCCAATTCCTCTAGCTTACTTTCCTAGTACGTATGAAGCCTCCTTCCCGCTTGTCCTAGTCTAAGTCCTTTAAACTTTTCGCTTACAACTAAATATCCTTCGATGCTTGACTCGTGGGCTCTCCTTGGTGCATTGTACATATGCATTGAATTCTGTGTCTCAGTGGATGCAGGTGCAAGTCTTGAGGATTGTAGAGCGAATTTCAAGCATTGGAGCTTAGCACTTAGCTTTGCATGGTGGAATGGAAGGGAAGGGCTCGACGATTGGCTCGATGAGTTGTATGTAAGGTCTCGAGAGATTGACACTTGGATAGTCGGAGTTTATACTTAGGGATAGCACTCTATTACCATCAATCTATTTAAGTATATGAATTTATTTGCAAAGACTCATGTCTGGCGCATTGGTGTTTTGTTGTTTCTTAAGGCTTAGGCGGTGGGTGGTCGTATGATGTAGTGAGCCTAAGACTATACATTGAAGCTTGGTGCTTGTGCGTTGGGATTGGTTTCTTAGCTCGTGGACTTGGATATTGGGCCTCGAGTGCAATACTTTGAAATTTCTTACTAATTTAATCACCCTCATACATTCTTAAATTAAAGACCCATAGTGTGGTGTAGTGGTTGGTGTGAATGTGTCGGGCCTTTGGGCTAATTGGAGGTCACGACTTCGACTCTCGGGGAGTCAAACAATATTTTATAAATTTTTCTACTTATACATTAATTAAGCCTAATTAAATTAATTAAGTTATATTATTTTAATGAATTCAAATAAGTAAATATTTTAAAAAGAAAACAAATATAAAAACAAATATATAAAAATAAAAATAATAATAAAAAAAATAAAAGTTATTTTAAAATAATATTAACTTATGTTTTATAATTACATTTGTTTTGAAAGTTATTAATATATAAATATATATACAAATATCTATATAAAAATAGCCCTGGGGCATCGTGGGACCTTGCATGAGGCCCACATGCATCCTCCCTCTTTTCCCGACTGTCCAAACCTAAAATAAAATAATCGTAAAAATAGAAGGCTATACAAACCCTAACCCCGAATTCATTCCTTCATTTTCTAATTCCGGAACACGGTTTTCCTTCTCAGCTCAATGCTTGGGCGTTTGGTCTTGGCTTAGCTGAGCGCTCGGCTCGCTTGGCTTGACGTATAGTGCAAGAGAAAATGTCTCTTGTAGGCTCTTCTCTTGGCCATGGTGTGTTCGACCCAACGCTTGTGCGTTTGGGCATTGACTTGTATTTTTTTTTGTTTCAAACGAGTTTTTCACAAAGGCTTCATCATGGGCTCCTCCTCCTTGACAGCTTGGTGTTCGGCATAGGCTTTGTGTTATATGGCAGGTGCTTGGCTGTTGCAAGAACCATTTCGGAGGTTGTGCTGTTTTGTGGATTTTTCTATGGTGGTGGCACTAGATATATGTTGTCAATGGGTGTGTGTCCAATGTTGAATAATCAAACCTCTAAACTCGAGTTTGGGTAGATTGTTGGGAGCAAAACATTTTTATTATTTATATTTTTATTTTGATTTAATTGATGGTTCTTTTTTTTTTTGGCCCTGGAGTTGGGCGCTGGCTTGTAGACCTGTAGTGCACTCATTACGCCCCTGGTGGGATCTCTTCTCGACGCTCTGTCTTGAGCTCTGGATAGGAGTTTGGCTGGTGCGCTGATCTAGTGTATTTTTTTTTGTTTTGGTTTATCATATGAAATCCTTTAATGGTTCTATTAGCTTACAACATTTGAAGATTTTGGCACTTTAATTTGAACCTAGTACTTAATTTCAATATGCTGGAGAATTAATTTTTATAAAACAAAATTGGGAAGACACGGGTTACTGTAAAGTGGCTCTGACTGTAATATCTGGTTCCATACTTTTCACAGTAGTTTTATTTATGGGAAGAAAATATTTCCTATAATATTTACTTACAGGGCATATATAAAAACATAGCATTTGGTTTTTCTTCCAATTGTCATCGGTTCAATTCTCTTGGACTTGTTACCGCCTGACCCATCGTGGCCTTGGCCTTGGCGACCGGTGAATGCAGCGGTACACCTTTTTTTTAAAATTTTGAAACAAAGGTTGGGTTATGGTGGATTAAGACTTGTAATGTCTATCGGACCTTGTTGCAGTGTTTGAATAGTGTAAGTATAGGATCTTAGAGTATACGATATTAGGTTACAAAAGGTCCTGGTTAGGTCTTTTCGTTAAAGATTCATACACAAGTAGAAGTGGTTTTGAGTTGTTTACTTCAATAAAACTATCTGTTGTGAACAGTTGCCACAGTGTAGGGTTGTTGCTAGCTATGGTGATCCAGAGACCAGGCCCTTTACTATCTTGTTATTGGAAAGGTTAGGAAGGATGGACTGCTTTGACAAGTGGAAAGAAGGATGGACTGCATGATATGGTTGAGGGGGGGTTCATTCCATCTTGTGATAGTGGAGGGTGAAGGTTTACATTTGAAGGTGCTCTACCAAAGGTGCTTGATTGACTGATCGAAAAGGAAATACAAGGAACAACTTTATCACTACCGCTCGAAATAGATATCCCAAGCTATGGAATCTATTGAGTTCAGGTGTGCACACCATAGAGATGTGGGGAACCCACGCAGAAGAATGTATCGACCGACGCTCTCATCTAGCATAAAAGCTTGTCCAAGCAACGATGGAGTAGATAGATGCTTGCTCCTAAAGAGGAAGACACAGACTGTCCCGTGCAAAGACTACTTCATGTATATATTTTTTCTTTGTTTATTAGAAATTACTTCGAAAAACACTCCCTACGTTAGGGCCGCGTTGTATATCAGAAAATTCCATCAGCTTGGGGACCTGGTCTGAGGGGTATCTACTTTTAAATATTTCCCTAGGACCTACACCTCGCCTCGCCTGGTTTTTACATGCCTTTCAGGTGGGGCATAGTACATATTAGTGTTGTCAAAATTGGACTTGCTAAGGGCGCATATCAACAAAATTGGACTTGTGACTATGCAGAGATTACAAGGTTCGTGTAGTGCACGGATGAATTTCTGAGCCTAGAGACTATATTCGTGGAGCCAGCCACACGTAATAACCTCTCGCATGTGGACCGCACAGTCAACCATCCTGAGTAGAGCTTGTAGCTGATTGCAGTTTTTCAAATAGCTATTAGGGGTAGATACCAATTTTTTGATTCTTTGTATTTTAAAAAGGAAGAAAATAGTTCGACCAGTAGATGGCGCATTTAATCTTGTAACATTCCTTGTATTTTATATTAAAATTTATTTTCATGGATTGGGTTTTAAAATCATTATTCAGAAATGGCTATAGCCAATATTCTTTATTTATATAGATCTTTAATATATTGCTTTTCATCTCCATACAATTAAAATTATGAAAAGTACACTTCTAATCATCTGATGCAGCTATAGTCTACATGGTTTCAAAGTGCAGATTAACATAATGAAAGCAAAATAACATTAGAAGTAACACAACACAACTCTTTGTTTGTTTAATTGAAGCTAGCGTTAAAATTCACTTAATACTTCCACTGTGTAGAATATTATGGGCATATTGTTTATAACTAACAAAGGAAATGTGTTTTTGGCTTGCAAACTAGGTGGGACTGGACATGGAGCTTGGATTTTCATCTAATTAAGGGTTTCAGGGTTTCACCATAACTAAACATAAGTGTTTAAACTCTGGGTGGGGTTTTTTTAAATTTATGGGTGGGAATGTAGGCCCTTGGCTCCAGATTTTGAAATAGGGCTCTGATACCATGTGCAGTGACCAAAAATAAACAAGCCTAGTAAAATCCATACAACTACACATAACATTTCTAACATAGAATTTCAATTTCAAACATAGAATTTCTTTTAGTGCGTAAATAATTCATTTAGCTTCAATTAAGCATATAATATTTCAGCAAAATTTAACATTTATCTACAGCATGAAAATAACTCAGCAATTCATAATAAAATACCTGCTTCTAATGCTAATTCCCGCTAATATGGTTGTCCTTTCCCTGCTGCCTTTCCTAGCCTGATGCACTGACCAAACTCTGCCCAAACCGACTAACCTCCCAGCAAGCTAGGAGAAGCCTGTCCATCTCCCTAGCTCCAGGAAACCGAAAGGAATCCTAGCCCCCGTGCCCAAAACCCCTAGCAACCCAGTGCCCCCTGCAATGGTTCACCAAAAACTGCAGAACCAAACAACAGAACCAGAAAATCCAAAAAATAGAACTAACAGTCTCTCCTCCTCCATAATTCTTCCTTCCCCCTCTTCTCATGCCCCTTCCCGTAGGACTCTTCCCCCGTCATATCTTCCCCTTCACCGAATCTCCTCCCCCTCATTAATTTCCTTATCCCCTCCTTTATGACCTTATCCCCTTCTTTATTATCTTATCCTCTTATTTATTATATTATCCCTTCCATTTAATGTTTCTTTCCCCCCCTTCATACGTAAGTCTTTAATAAAATAAATTAAATTAGTAACCCCTTTAATTCTTTACTCAAATAAATAATGAGTCAATTAATTAATTAATTAATCATTGACAGAGATGAACAAGTAATTAATAAATAATCAATTAGTTAATATTATTAAGAAATAATTATTGTTTAACTAACATATTAGGACAGTTAGATTATCGAATTTATTATAATTAATAATCTCTATGCATCTATTTAACCAGGGTTGTTACATTAATCGATTACATCAAGCATCGGAAGGTCATCATTCTGGTTGATAGTGGAAGAACCCATAATTTTATTCATTGTTGCATTGCCCAAGAAACACATTGCTACATCCATGCCATTAACAATTTCCAAATCATGATTGCCAATGCTGGTTCAATGAAATGTGGAGGGTGTTGTGAAAATGTCTGTCTCCAAATCAGTGACAACCACCTAAAATCCCATATGTTTTCTATCGACATGGGCGATTGTGACATTGTGTTGGGTGTAGACTGGCTAAGGACTTTGGGTCCCATTCTCATGGATTTTAAGGAATTAACCATGCAATTCGACCAGGAAGGCCACCAATATAAATTCCAAGGCATCACTGTTGGTTCAACTAAAGTCATTAGTTCCCATCGCATGGAAAATATGCTAAAAAAAGGTCAATCTGGTGTCATTGCCCAACTCTATGCCATACAAGCAGCAGAGACATCCCCGGTGCCGCAAGACCTCCAAGCCCTCCTTTCTAAACATCAAATGGTATTTTACACTCCCCAAGGAATCCCTCATTTCTATGGTGTTCATGATGATTCTATTCCCCTTGTACTCGAAAGCCTTCCTCCCAATATCTATCCATATCACCACCCCTTTTCACAAAAAAATGAAATAGATAAAATGGTCCAGGAACTCCTTAATGCAGGCATTATTCCCCCTAGTACGAGCCCTTACTCTTCTCTTGTAGTCATGGTCCTAAATAACGAATGTTCTTGGAGAATGTGTCTTGACTTCCATTCCCTCAACAAACTGACCATTAAAGACAAATTTCCCATTCCTCTCATTGATGACCCCCTGGATGAATTGATTGGTGCATAATTCTTTACTAAATTTGATCTTTGCTTGATCCATCACCAGATACGTATGAAAGAGGTAGACATTCCCAAGACGGCCTTTCGAGCTCATGAGGGCCACTATGAGTTTTTGGTCATGCCCCCTCCATCTTCCAAAACCTCATGAAACATGTCTTCCATCCCTTTCTCCATCATTTTGTCTTAGTTTTCTTTGCTAATATTCTCATCTATAGCAAAACCTAGACATACCATCTTACTCATGTGGATCGAGTTCTCCGTCTACTCTCTCAGCACCAACTTTTCCTAAAATAGTCTAAATGTGCT
The DNA here is from genome assembly GCA_032191745.1 of Picea mariana. Classification (NCBI taxonomy): domain Eukaryota; kingdom Viridiplantae; phylum Streptophyta; class Pinopsida; order Pinales; family Pinaceae; genus Picea; species Picea mariana. The sequence continues at coordinate 81,279 of JASDQU010507096.1, forward strand.
TTTGGTGCCTCAGAAGTAGAATACTTGGGTCATCTGGTTGGCAAGGATGGCGTCAAGGTGGATCCGAAAAATATTGAAGCTATGCAAGATTGTCCGCACCCAAAGACTCTCAAAATCTCACGTGGATTTCTGGGCTTAACAGGGTTTTATCGCAAGTTTTTTAAGAATTATGGAAAGATTTCATCACCTCTCACTGCTCTCCTGAAAAAGAACTCTTTCACTTGGACTCCAGCCACTGCTCAAGCTTCTCAAACCATGAATATGGCCATGTGCACCACTCCCATTTTGTTCCTTCCTAATTTCACAAAGACCTTTGTGTTGGAATGTGATACCTCAAGGAAAGGAATCGATGTTGTCCTTATGCAAGAGGGTCGACCTTTGGCCTTCACCGGGAAGCAACTATCTGAAATGAATCTAGGTAAACTCATCTATGAAAAGGAAATGTTGGATATTCTGCATGTCGTTGATCTAGGGTGCCCTTATCTCTTGGGGCAACATTTCCAAATTAAGACTGACCATCAAAGCCTCAAGTACTTTCTGGAACAACGCATTTCCTCCCTAGAGCAACAAAAATGGGTTTCTAAGCTCTTTGGATATGATTATGAGATCATTTACAAGAAAGGCAAATAAAATGTGGTGGCGGATGCACTGTCCCAAAAATATGAAGAAGAAGGATCCCTTTTTTCTCTTTCCTTCATTGTACTAGATTGGCTCCAAGCTATTCGCCAGGAATGGCTACAAGATCCAAAAATTTTGCATCTGATCCAACAATTGCATACCAATCCTTAATCTCCCCTAGGGTACTCTTGGCTCTAGGATGAGCTTTGATACAAAGTCCATTTGTATTTAAGTAAAAAATCAAAGCTTAAATCCACTGTACTTTCTGAGCTTCATGCTACACCCACAGCAGGGCACTCCAGGTTCACCAAAACCTATGACAGGGTCAAATGTTATTTTTTCTAGGATGGTATGAAACAAGACATCTGTAATTTTGTCGTTGAATGTGATGTGTGTCAATGCAACAAGGGATAAACAATCAAATCTATGGGCACACTACAACCACTTCCGATTCCACCTACTATTTGGAAGGATATATCTATGGACTTTATTACCGGCTTACCCAAATCGGAAAATAAATTAGTTATAATGGTGGTTGTGGATCGCCTTTCCAAGTATGCTCATTTTTTTGCTCTTCAACGCCCATCTACTGCATCCACGGTGGCTCAAATTTTCATGGACCAGGTCTTCAAGCTTCATGTCATGTCACACTCTATTGTTTTTTATCGTGACCCAAATTTCACAAGCAATTTTTGGCAAGAGTTGTTCAAGCTATAGGGAACCCAATTGCATCTCAGCATAGCTTATCAATCCCAGACTGATGGTCAAATGAAAGTTGTCAACAAATGTTTGGAAACATATCTGAGGTGTTTTTCCTCTGAAAAGAAAAATTAGTGGGCTCAATGGCTACCCCTAGCTGAATGGTGATACAACACTTCCTACCATACAGCTACACACATGACTCCTTTTGAAGAAGTATATGGACATAAGCCACCTTTCGTTATCTCATACTTATCGAGTACCTCGAAGGTCCAAGCGGTTGACCAAACACTTACAGTTTGAGAGGATATTCTTCGTACCCTCAAAGAGAACTTGTTCATGGCATAGAATCGCATGAAGCAACAAGCAGATCAAGGTTTCTTTGAACGTCAATTTGCAGAAGGGGATTAGGTGTTTCTGCGACTGCAACCATACAAGAAAACTTCCCTCAAGGCCAAGCATTTTTAAAAGCTAGCGCCCAAATTTTATGGTCCTTATACAGTTCTCAAGTTTGTGGGACAAGTTTCCTATCAGTTAGCTCTGCCAGTCATTCAAAGCTACATCCTGTTTTTTATGTTTCATGCTTAAAGAAGGTGATTGGAACTAGGTGCCAAATTCAAACCAACCTTCTCAAGTTAGCTAAATAAGGATCCATTTGGCTACAACCAGAAGTAGTTTTGGACCAGCATGAGCGTCGCCTGCATCAGAGAACCATCAAGGAAGTGCTAGTCCGGTGGAAAGATACAACTTCAGCAAATGCCACTTGGGAACCAACTACCATTCTACAACAGTTTCCACATCTCAATCCTTGAGGACAAGGTTGTTTTTAAGGGGGAGGACATGTTAGGGTCCTAACCCGCACATAGGTAGAGAAATATATTTGGATGTAATAAAGGTCAATATTAATAAGGCCTTTCAATAAAATAGAATAAGTCAGATGTAATAAGACCTAATAGAAGCTTCCTCTTCTAGAAGGATCTTCCTCTAGATGCTTCTCTTGATAGACATATTTAGTATAAATAAGAGTCGAGGGTATGAAAACCCTAGCTTGGAGATTATTGTAACAGAGCACTGCTCAACTGGAGGTTGCCCCCTCGAAGAGGCCCGTGACCATTGATTTCTTAATCAAAGTGCTATTTTTGTTGTTGTTCTTATATCATTTCTATGTTATTGTGGAGATTATGTTGGTTATATTACTGTTATTCTACCATTTCTAGCATTTTATTTATTCTCTGCATACTTTTTATATCTGGTATATTGCACAAAGAAGGTCATTTACTCCCAGGTATCAACATTTCTTTCTTGGTCATTGTTATATTTGCAGAAATTTTGGACATAAGGCAATTAGTTGCATAATAAATGAAAGGAAAAACTATGCAAGAAACATGAATGGTGTAAATAGAAGATATGGAAATAATCGTGGATTTGTCAACAGAAGTTATAATTCATTTTCCCCATTGATGGACACAAATATTTTATTCTAAAAATGTAATTATCTTGGTCACAAAGCACGAGATTACAGATATATGAATGCATATGTCCCTATTCCAACCACAGTATGGAGAAGGAATGAGATTCTAAACAATGAATATTGTCAAATAGCATTGACCATTGAAGAATGTAAAGAAGAAGATGAATGGTACATAGACAGTGGATGTTCTTCACACATGACTAGGGATCAAGACAAATTCATCATCTTGAAGATAAAGGGTGGCAATGTTGCATTTGGAGATGAATCATCTACCAAAATAATTGGAAAAGGTGTAGTAGAGCTTGGAAGCAAAAATGTAAAAGCAAAGAATGTCCTATTGCTTGAAGACTTGAAGCATAATATACTCAGTGTTAGTAAAATGTGTGATCAAGGATATACTCTCACGTTTGACTCACAGAGATGCAAAATCAAAGAAAAAGTTTCAAGAAGATTGGTTGCAACTGCAACAAGAATACCAAGTAACATATACGTCCTAAATTCACGAAAAATCTCCAAGGAAGAAAGAGAACATAAAAATGAAATGTTATTAAGTGTTATATGTTTAGGGGGAGTATCCCCAAAGAATAGAGTTACCTTTTTCCATTAATCTCAGGGGGAGCATCCCTACCCTTTTCCATTGATGTCAAAGGGGGAGAGAAATTGGGATCATGATGATAGGGGGAGCATGAGTGTTGCCATCAATGACAAGGGGGATATTGTTGCAATATTGCTTGTCATCATTGATCTCAACCCTAGTCATTGGTTTTGGACCACAATATTGATGAAGGTATTTGGACATGAAGGACCATGCACATACAGACACAACACCCATGGATGAATATTATACATCACGTTGTTTCCGGTGGTAGGTCAACCCTGAAGATAATTAAAGAAAAGAATTACAAAATAAGAAAGTGTCAGGTCAGCCCTACTGTTAAAAGGAAGTGACATAAAGGGTATAAATACATTTCATTATACATTTATTTTATACACACAAGTCGAATTTGAAAGGAAATCTGAAGTAAAGAAGGTCGGATTTCAAGGGAGGATGAAGTCTTTTGGTGATCTGTTCTCAGCTAGTCATAAACAGGTGTTCTGGGTAAAACAGTCATAACTTCTTCATAGAGAATCCAAATGAAGTGAGACCAATTTAATTGGAAAGAGTACAAGCTTTAGTTTCTTGTGTACATGTTTTAGAGTCTGATGTTAAATATTGAGCGTGGTGCATTCTGTACAAGTTTAGTCTTCTAAATAAACCATAATTGAATAAGGTCTACTGTTTTCTCTATAAATTCTTTTTGGGGAAGATTCAAGGAGTGAAAATTCTTGGCTATGTGTTATATTCTTTGCATGTGTGTGTGTGGGTGTGTCAGATATGACAACTGCGTATGACGATCACTCATACTAGTGCTCAGTTTATGTCGTGTGCACTGAGAACTTTCCTAGGGGTGTCCTAGGGGGGGGCAGGTATGGCCCCCTAGTTACGCGCAGCGTTCGGGGCAGCGCCCAGAATTTTTTTTTTGGGCGGTTTTTGCTATTTTTAGCTGTTTTTCTATTTTTAGCGGTTAACTAAAAATAATCCTGGTTTTAGGGATTAGGGTCTTGGTATCTACCGAATACATAAAAACATTGTATATATTGTATAGTGTATGGTGAAATTCGATATAATGAATATAAGAAAGGTTTTCCCGGTTGAGGGTTTCCAGTATAAAATCTCTATGTACTTTGTGTATGAGCCATTAATTAAATTATGTTTTTTTCTTAAGAATCTATATGAATTTATTTATTTCACAGGTTTAAAACTTACATGTGGTATTAGAGCATGTTTTTGGCTTCAGAGGGACGCCTTTGTTGTTGAGGGTTTGGCTCGGTCTTGATAGATCAAGTTTATCTTGGGTCTGTGATAAACCTGGGTTTAGTGGGAGCTTTTGTAGTGGTGATTTGAGTGCAAAAAGAGGAATGGAAATCTCTTATAGAATCTAGATAGAGAAGTTCAACGGTAAAAACTTTGAGCTATGGAAGCTGAAGATGGAGGACCTTCTTGTAGACAAAGAACAATGGATCATTGTGGATCTTGGTACACAGCCTACTAGTACACTGTCTACTAGCACACAGGCTACTGGTACGCAACCTACTAGTACAAAAACTACCAGTACACCACCTAATGGTATGTCGAAGGAAGATTGGGAGAACTTCGAAAGAAGAGAAAGGAGTACTACTCGACTCTACCTGGAAGATTCGGTGTTTTTGAATGTCTCAGGAAAATCTACAGCTAAGGAAATATGGGATAAGTTGGGAATTTGTATCAATCAAAGTACCTAGTAAACAAGTTGTTTCTTCGAAAGAAGACGTATCATCTTAGGGTGGAAGATGGAGATTCTTTGACAGAACATCTAAATTCCTTTAATACTCTGGTAAGTCAACTTGGCTCTGTTAATGTTACAATTGCAGAAGAAGATAAGTGTATTACCTTGTTATGTTCTTTTCTAGACTCTTGGGATAATCTGGTTGTAGCAATAGGTAGTACCACTAAATCTACATTGAAGTATGAGGATGTAGTTGCATCCTTATTATCTGAAGAGATGAGGCGAAAAAGCATGGATGGTCACAACACATATTCTTTATTTGTAAGAGGGCATACCCAAGACAGGAACCTTGGTAAGCCTTCGGGGTGGAGATCTAAATCTATAGGTAGATCTAAGTCTCCAGGAAAATCTCTGAGGAAATTTTGGAAGTGTGGTAAAACATGTCACTATAAGAAAGATTGCAAGTCTAATAAGGTTGAAAAACCAAAGGGATATGATAGTGCCTCTTCCACAGAGGCGAAAACCTCCACTGAAGAAGGAGGTGATGTTTACTTGGCATCTACAAGTACACATGCAGACCGTGATGTATGATTGATCGAATCAGGTGCATCATACCATATGACTCCTCATAGGGAGTGGTTCTATGAATATGAAAAATATGATGGTGGTGATGTATTCCTAGGAGATGACTTGACAACAAAAATCTTTGGACGTGGAAGGGTTAAGTTGCTGTTAAAAGATGGAAGGATTAGAATAGTTCCTCGGGTTCTGCACATTCCAAAACTTGCTAGGAACATAATATCTGTAAGCAAGTTAGATGATGCAGGAGTGGATTCTTTATTTGGAAAGAACACTTGCAAGATGGTATGAGGGGCAATGGTGTTGATGAGGGGAGTTCGTTGTGGAACTCTATACAAGTTGTTGGGAAGTCCTTATACTAATGGGTGTAACAGTTCTATTGTCCTTAAGTAGACAAATAAAGAAGACAAGACCAATATCATCCCTAAAATCAAGACCATGCTGTGGCATCAAAGACTGGGGCATATTGGATAAAAGGGCCTTCGAAGACTACACGGTAAAGGCATGGTTGGAGGTATGTCTAATTGCACTCTGAATTTTGATTTCTATGAACATTGAATATATGGTAAACAGAATCGAGTAAGATTCCCATCTGGTGCTACAAGAGCAAAGGGGATCTTAGAGGTTATACACAGTGATGTGTTTCGACCTGTTCTTGTTCCATCCCTAGGTAAATATGTGTATTATGTTTCATTCATAGATGATTTTTCAAGTAACACATGGATTTATTTTCTTAGAAAGAAATATGAGGTATTTGATAAATTTAAAGAGTTTAAGGCTCTAGTAGAAAATCAGACAGAGAAGAAAATAAAGGTATTGAGAACAGATAATGGTGGAGAATTCTGCGGAAATGAATTCGAAGAATTCAGTAAGAAGTGTGGTATAGCAAGGAAGAAGACTACTCCATACGCTCCCTAGCAGAATGGAGTTGCAGAAACGATAAACAGGACTCTGATGGAAAAATAAAGGAGCATGCTCAGTGGTGTCAGGTTAGGACATTAATTCTGGGCATAGGCAGTGGCTACAACATGTTACATGGTAAATCGATCACTTTCATCAGTGTTGGATTATAAAACTCCACACGAGGTATGGTCTAGAAAGAAACCCTCTCTTCAACATCTTAGAGTGTTTGGTTGGGATGCTTATGTACATGTTCCAAAGGAAAATAGAAGTAAGATGGATAAAAAGGCTGAAAAGTGTATCTTTATTGGTTATAAGGATGGTTTGAAAGGTTATAAGATTTGGAACCCAGAAACCAAGAAAATTGTTACAGTCGAGATGTTTTTTTCAAAGAGGTAAAAGATGTGTCCAAACAGGAATTCCTACCAACGCAAGATGAACCTGAGAAAATAGAGCTTGAGTTGGATGATGAAAAATCTGAATCATCTGAAGAAGAGGAAGCAGAAGAAGAAGAAGAAACTCATACCCCAGTATTGAAGAGATCAATGAGAGATAGAATGTAACTAGAAAGGTATAGTCCACCTAATTTGCATTCCAATTTTGCTTTATCTATCTATTAAGAATGATGATCCTAAAAATGTCAGGGAAGCAGTGAATTCAGAGGATAGTAAACTCTGGAAGAAGGCCCTGGTTGAAGAAATGGAGGCCTTGAATAAGAATGAGGCATGGGATATAGTTGAGTTGCCAGCTGGAAGAAAATCTATTGGTAGCAAATGGTTGTTTAAAAAGAAGTTTAATGCACAAGGTAAAGTGGAGAAATACAAAGCTCGGTTAGTAGAAAAAGGTTATTCCCAGGTAGAGGGAATTGACTTTGGTGAGATTTTTTCTCTTGTTGCTAAGTTAAC
>JASDQU010507096.1:95708-116122 GCA_032191745.1 Picea mariana
CAATTTTCCTGCAAGACTTCATCTTGCATACTACCAACAAATTGTCAGTATTTTCTGTACATCATAATTCAACATGTACAACATCTTATGCAATAATCTTAGAATTTCTTGCACCTAGCAATTCAATCACAATTACAAAACAACTTGACCAAATAGAATGACTCGTTAGTCTATGCATATGCATGTTCATAATTAACAACAGTAAGTTCATTATTTCAATTTTCTGAACATAAAATTCTATTTAGTCTCTATTCCTGTGACTACCTGGCTTGTAACTTTCCTGTTGCAATGTTTAATAGTTCCTGAAATGTTCTCAACTTCAGGGGTTAGCAACATTGCAGCCATTAGTATAATTATTTCCATGCAATAATATATATGCATTTATTTACAAAACATATTCAACCATTGCATTTAGTATACAATTCTATCACTCATTATGCATGAGTGCAATTCTCAATGCATTCTTATTCAGTGCACCTTGCATTGAATTACATAATGGTCTCTATCTCAATCATGTATCTCACCGTCCATGAGTTGGAATTCTGGCCAATGTGTTGCCACATTCTTCATACCTTGTCATATTCAACCAGGTCCTGGTCTCATACATGACTAGCTTACTGGCATTTATTCCTACAACCATTTTTTATCTTTAATTCTTTGTTTATTACCCCATAACCAAATTAACATGACATTCTAATATGTCAATGTGTGCATTCAGAAGATAAAAAGATTCGAATTAATACAAGCCTACAGCCTTTACCACATCCAACGGTATGCATTCAATCATATAATCATGTGATTTTTTTAACATATCTCTGGCTGAGGAAATTCTTACCAAAATTTCCTTTCAAAAAATATGCAAAAAGAGTGATAAAAACTCATACTTGCATGGTTTCCATTAAAAATTATACTACTTGAATATCTGATAGAAGTAGAAGCTTTCTTGCTTCTTTTATCAAACTTATAACCAACACTTTATCTCTGACGTAGACCTCTGACCCTCGGGCCAAGATCCACATAGGATCGTTCTAAATTCTCCTCGAGCGGAAGTGACTCCTTTTATTCCCTGCTCGAACCTCCAATGAATTTGATCCATAGGTCCTTCACAAAAACCTGCCTTATGCAACTTGATGCCAGGCATGAGCCTCACATTTCCATGTGACCACGACCTTACCTTAGCACAAGCGCCTCTCACAAATCATGAGTTCGTGAGTCGAGGACCCTCAACTCCTCTTTTTCCAGACGTTGATACCCGAGATGTGATATGGCTATGGCTCCTCCTTGTTAGTGCCTTTCACACATAACCACCGGCTAGGGATAAGTGATAGCACTACTCGCAACTCACAACTTCACGAGTTGGAGTGTTAAGCCCTCGTGCTCCTCCTTTGTGAATCCCCGAGACACGAAAGTCAGCAATGAGTTGACTCCTCTCCAGGCGATGTGTGTCCAGCACCTGTCACCCGCTTCCCCTTTCTATGGGCGCTTATTGTTACACCACCTGTCAACCATGCGGTCCCCACCTAATGGATGTGCCACATGTTCTATGAGCCCTCAGCTCTCAACACTTCGCGACCTCACAATCAAAAAGAATTTCTTTCAACCCCCGAACCCCCAATACGCAATACCATGCGGAGGTTCTGATCCAACGGTTCTCCCATGGCTTAGATCCCTACTCCTCGCGTCTCAGGACTTCACGGAACCAAGAATTTGTTCTGCCCTCTGAACTCATGAACCCCAAATTCACAATTTCTTGAATGCGATCAATGACTATCATTGACCTGGATCTAATGGTCGCTATCCTTTCTGAGCTTCAGAGTATCGGAAGATACTCAGCCTTAATCCCCTCGCTTCTCTGCAAGATCTAATGACTCTTGCAACTTCGACACTTCCTCCATGAAGTGTCTCCACCTTCCATACAGCTCCTCTCCTTTGCCACCTCCCAGAGGTTAAACTCCATGCACCTTCCTCCAGATCTGATGACTATCGGTTCTTTGCACTATATCTAACGACCCAGATCTCTTCCTCTCCAACTGATCTAATGTCAGCTATGCTCCCTCCTGAGCTTTAGAACTTATTCCTTCCTGTTGGAATAATTTCTGAGGTTTCAAAGGCCTCGACCTTTGCTTCCCCTGCAAGCTCAATTCCTTTGAATCTCGCCTTTGTTCTAGGAATGTTGTCCCTCCTGACATTTGTCAACTGTGAAACCTCAAAGGGTTTCTTTCCCTCCTGCTCCTCTTTGTTGTTACTCTGTGCACAACAACACTATCCTTGCTGAGCTTCAGAACTTGAACCTCTAAGGGATTCAACTCTTGCCTTCTCCTTCCAAATGGATATTGGTTCCCTCTGGCAACTTCTTTCTCAAGCATGCTTTGCTGAGCCTATAGGGTGTTCATTAACCCTGTGAGTATCTTCCTGTGACACTTCTCCTATCTCAGAAATCGAAAGAGTTCCTTCTGTGCACACTTGCACCAACTCGATGACCTTCCTGGAAAAGTTCTCTAGAATCATCAGTGACTCTATCTTCTCACTAAACTCAAAATAGGCTTATCCTCAATTCATCCTGTGCATTTGCTCAATGCCCTCTTGGCAGAGTCTCACAAAATTCTTAGAAATTTTGTCTTCCTTCTTGACACTTCTCCTTCCTCTGATCTCAGAATAGAGTTCTTTTGTGCATTCTATGCACTTGCTCAATTCCCTCTTGGCAGAGCTTCCACAAAACCCTCAGTGATTATATTTTCTCGGTGCTTTCCTCTGCACAGTCTTACCTCCAAGGATTCCTACCGTCCATTCAGGTTCTCAATGACTTCTTTCCAAATATCTTGGCATCAATTCTTTTGGACTTGACTTCCTCCCTAACTTGAAGGATTTCAAATATTTCGAAGGCTTCAATGGTGTTTTCCAAAATAATTTATGGTGCCCTCCTGGCACCCTCTATGCTCGTCTCCTGGAGTCTTTCAAACTTAAAACAAGTTCCCTCTATAAGCACTCCTTGCACTGGATATGCACACTCTACATACAAAAGTTCTACGCTATCTCTTCTGAGCTTCATTTTCTGAACTGGAAGCATTATGTGTCTCTTCCATTTCTTTGCACTTTGTGGCAATCCAAATCAGTTTTGGCACTCATCAACCCTCTCCAATACAAATGCGCAGACGACTAGAATTTGTTAGGCCTTCGTTTCTTGACAATTCCTTCATCATTCATAAACAATTCAATTTAAGAAAATGTTTCAATTTCATGAATTTTTCGAGCTTTGCTCGGCTCTGCAATTTTTGGGACTTCGAGACTTCGGGTTTCGGGGTTTTGGTCCACGAGAGTCCAACAGTTAAATCCTTGATGGTTCTTTTGTCTTCAAAAATTTCAGGATTTAGGCACTTCGGTTTTCGGGTTTTTGGTACCCAGGAGTTCACGATGCAATGACTCCCAACTTCTTGTCACTACAATCCTTGAATTCTAAAAATTCTATTTCCTTTACCCTCTGGGTCCACAGAGCACAACTGTCTCCCACATCCACCGTGGCAAGTGACACATTAAGGAGGGTCCATGTCACCTTCGGTGACATCATCAGGTCCCACCACTCTTTCTTTTCTTCTCGACCCACTGGCACGTGGTACACATCCATGTGCCCACGTCCCTTCCAAGTGAAATCCAATGGTTAGACCTCTCTCAGATCTACGACGCAGATCCTTTCAGCATTTTGGGATTTCAAGGTTTCGGGTTTTCGGTAACCGGGAGTTCGTGATGTAGTGACTCCAAGTCTCTTATCATTTCAATCCCCGAATTCCAAAATGATTTAATGGTTCAAGTTTCTGTCCTACGATCTACAGTGTAGATCTTTTCAGGATTTCGGGTCGGCTCTTCTGTCTTCGAATATTTCAAGACTTTGGGTTTTCGGGTTTTCAGTAACCAGGGTTTCGCGACTTGCGACAATGAGGGATCTTTCCCTTTGGTTTCTCGGATACCGAAACGTCGACCGTCAACCACGTGTCCCTCCGATAGATGGTCCTCACGATTTCAGTATTTTGTGTACCGCAATTTCCACACTCTTGTGCAACTCCAAAGGTTTTTAAACCTTGTGCACATTCTTCAAATCTAACGGTCGCGAGGGTTCTCCTTTCCTCCCGAACAGATCCTAAGGTTCCAAAAATTCTGGTGTGGAGTTATCTCTCTCCCTGTGTCCATATACCACACCGGCTGCAGTTTTATAACACCGCTACACCTCTTGAGCTTGGTAACACGGTCAAGTAACTCCTTGACACTCAGGAGCATTCAAAGGTCCAAAATTGGTCCTCCAGACACAATTTTTCCTCAAAACCTTGGTCCAAATACCACTCAACTGGCCCATCTAGGCTCAACCTCGAAACCTTGGCTCTGATACGATTCTGTAGCACTCTTTCATACTGTAACACTCTGATACCATTCTGTAACACTCTTTCATACTGTAACACTCGGATACCATTTTGTAGCACTCTTTCATACTGTAATGCTCTGATATCATTCTGTAACGCTCCCCCAGCCGTCATCCAACCCACTGGCTAGGCAGATGCTACTTTGTGGAACAAAATCATTTTATGCTTAATTAATAACATGCATTTAAAACAAGTTAAACACATTTAAACTCATAGTCATCACAAAATTACTGCTGACATAAATAATCCTTGGAATTAACATACATTCATATGCACAATAGAATACGTGATAAATATAAATACACAAACATGCAACACATAACTAAAACATCATCTTGTACTTATCTTTGAAATGGTGGTAATTCCACCAACCACATGACGACCTTCCACGAAACTCCCAGCATTAGACCACATTGCTCATCAAGCTCAACAGTGGGTCACCCCCAAGCTGGGACTAGGCTCCACCCCAAGGTAAAGAATCCTAGGCTAGGCTGAGGTTACAGGGAAAACAACACATAATGACTAGAAGGATTCTTCCCAGGATGTCATCTTAGACCCACTACTCCAGGACTCTCATTCCCCACATGCTTGTTCCACCCGAGAGTATAGACCTTCACAAGCACAGTCCATCAGTGCTACACCTCCCTCTCTGGGTCTCGACAACAGGCCAAATCAAGAAGTGTCAGAGCCCTAAGCTAGGGCTAGACACTCTCTGGAAGAAACCACTTCCCAACAAACTCTCTCACCTGGAGAGAGTTGTTCACAGGCCTGACAACCTGCCTATTCCAACAACAATCACCTCCCTCACCTAGGGAGAGGTTACACACAGGCTAAGAATGAACTCACACTGGCTAGTAAGCCACGCACAGTCCAGCACTGCGTGGCCACAACAACCAACTGGGAAAATAGACACGGGCTTCCCAAACAAGCTCAGAAATCATGAAATAGACTCATAGTTTTGGTTTTGAGATTGCACAAGGTGTATAGAGATCCCACACACAGGCTCAAACTGTTCAAACAGAGGTTGTACCAGCTATCTCAGAAATCAACATAGGATTTTTTACTTTCAGGGTTGCACCAGGGTATTCTTGCAGAGTTCAAACATGACTCACGTTCAGACGGTCAACGGTGGAATGGATGAGGAACCCCCATCATGACTCAATTCAGTAGTTTTAACTGCATGCACTTGGGTTGACACTTGTCACCCATGAAACTTCATGTGTTACATTAGCATGCGTTCCTTCCATTTGGAAGTTGCTTGTCCTTCCAAAAAGAACTTACGATAAATCATATTATTCACATGTCTTTTGGAATAATATTAAAATATTATTCCCAAGGACTTAAGCCCCTATGCTCAACACTTAGTCCCTTTTCCCACCTTCCATCCCCTAATCCCTTGCCCACTCTGTGGAAGCTTATTCCCCCCATCACTCATTCATCGTGGTTAGTCTGCATGTAGCGGTGTTTATAATTTTATTAATGTTTGGCATAGATACATGTACAAAATCAAGCTCTTGGCCTTCAACACTTACACTCTTTGGCCTAATAATCACATAAGCCCACCAGCTTATATTAACTTGGCTCACCAGCCTATATAAAACATAATTACAATTCATTTCATAAACATGATTTACAACAGGGCTCGGCCTTAGGGGCATTACAAGAAGGAATTCTCACTTCCCTATCTAAAAGACTTTCCTCTTGGAATTTTCATTCACTCCACCTTCCAATTCGCCTCATCCTCCTTAAATTTGTCCTGCAAGACTTTCCCATCTACTCTTTTCGGCCATGGAAGATCCTAGATTCATTCTAAATTCCATAAAAACTTTGCAAAGGAACTTCATGTGGTAGGGGGAAAAGACAAGATGAAAATAAAATCTGATCAGTTGGGAAAAGATTTTCAAACCAAAATTAAAGCGAGGCCTTGAACTACAGGACCCAACTACTCTAAACAAAGTTCTTATTCCTAAAATTTGGTGGACATGGCTCAAGGCCCCCCATGATATCTGGGCCAAACTTTGGAGAAATAAATACATGCCCAACATCGCAGAAAAGCATCGAATCTGATGGGATGAAAATACTCTAGGCTCCTTGATTTGGAATGTTTCCAAGAAAAGCCACTCCCTGATTTTTTATCACTCCTTCTAGGAAGTGCGGAATCGAATAACAACTTCCTTTTGGAATGACTCTTGGAAACAATGGCATGTTCTAGCGCATGATACTCTAGTTGACAAATTCCTAGCCCCCACTTTTCAGACGGGTCTGATCAAAGTAGAAAACTACTGGCAAGTTAACCCCACTAGTGCCACCTGGCAGTGCTGGAAATCTTCTCGAATGGAAATCCTCATTCCAGAGCATGTGGAGCGCCAACCTTGGGACAATTTAATCAATTTTAGGAAAATTCAAATTATTCAGGTAGAGGAAATTTTAAGATGGGAGCATTCCTCACATGGCACCTTTACTATTCAAGAAGCCTATAATATCAAAGCATCTTTCCACCTTATCCCCCAAGAGCAGGTTTGGATGAAAATATGGCCAACTAAGCGTTGGCCCAAAATCAACACTTTCATTTGCCTTGTAGCACACAAAAGCATCCTTACCTGGGACAATCTAATGAAAAGAGTCTTTGTAGGGCCTTCCATTTTCCAACTTTTCCTCGGGCATTCTAAAACCCTAAATCACTTTCTCAACCTCTCCTCCTACAGTTCTCAAGTTTGGGACCAATGTGCCACAATCATGCATGTATCGGATCTCAACCGAGAAGGCCTCAAAGAAACCATTTAAGGATGGAGAGAGTCATCTTTTCACTCTCCCATCCTCAACCACATTTGGTAGCTAACCCCTGGGTTTATCCTCTAGCATATTTGAAAAGATTGAAACAAACGCATCTTCCTTTCAACTCATTAGGATTGAAAGACAGTTTGGAATCAAATCCATAACAACATCAGAGAAGCCATCCACCTGCAGCCTTGGAAAGATGAGGACTTCAAATTTCCTCCCCATGAACAACACATCCTAGACAACTGGAAACTCAACTTTGATCCCTCTCCTCATAAGAACCTCCAAAGATGCCAAACCAAGGAAATCCCTTCTCATTGGTCTCCTCCACCACCGAGATTTATCAATTTAATCTTTTATGGAGCATCCAAAGGAAATCCAGGCACAATAGAATTTGGCGTGGTTTTCCGCAATAGCTAGGGGAACATCTTACTCATGTCAGAATGAACCATTGGACATAATTCTAATAATGAGATAGAGTTTTGGGGTCTTATAAAAGGTCTGCAGATCGCTCAATATTATGGTTACCATCAGTTGATTGTGGAGGGAGACTCCCAAATAATTCTCAACCTCTTCACAAAAATTCTCAATGGAGCAGACCGAGACAAAATTTCTCCCTGCTGGCGACTCACCACTGGAATCTAAACAATTGAAACACTAACTCATCCTCACTTATCTCTTATCCCCTCTCATATTCAAAGGAAAGAAAATAATATTACTCACAATTTAGCCAATATAGGGGTGTATTTAGATGGACCAAACCTTTTATGCACGTCCTCTGCCCACGAGCATCATATCCTCCAGAACTGCATCGCTGGGGCTTTCAACAGAGATGACCCCCCGGATAGGGTTTCAGCAGAGAACACGTGTCTATCGGAGGGGGATACGCCCTCCAGCTCTGCACGGGCCATGTGACCGACACATGCATTGCCTTTCCTCTTTTCTCGATGAGTGAAGGCTGCATTTATTTCTGCAAGCCCACAACTAAATGCTCAAGTGATCTCTCCTATGCATCTCCATTCAGACAATGGAGGAATATCTATGGTCGTCACCTCTACGCATGTGCGACCTTCTACTCTTTTTTTCTTATTATGATGTCACTTCGTGGTTGTACCATCATGCCTCCTCATTTCCTGCCAAGCAAATGTCTAGTTTTCACCTCTCTAGCCTTCACCTTCCTCATATGGTTTCTCTTTGCACCTTCCTACATTCTCTTCGCCTTGGCCATGCCTCGACTTTGTGGGAAGCCAAAGCAAGGCCCTCTTTGGTATCAAAATAAAGAAAGTATGGCTATCCGACCCCCACTTGTCCTGAATCCTTCGCTCAACTCCTCACCTTCCTCCTCTCCCTAGTCCTCTCTGAGCCAAAACACCCTTCCACCGTCGTCCTCGTTCTGTACTTGTCATGTTGATTGCTTTGATATCCATAGTAATTCTTTGGGCTTTTCTCTTTGCCCACTCTAGGATTTTTCCTTCTCTTCATTGCCACCCATGGCCCACCCCACGAACTCACCTATGCACTCGGTCCCCTTGCCACCACCCTTCGTCCCCTTGCGATTGTCCTGTCCCCTTGTGATTGTCCTGTCGGGCTCCTTTGGATGAAGCCCCATCGTACCTGGAATAGCCTCTGAGCCAACAACATTCATGCTCAGATTGTGCTTCATGTTCAAGAATTCTTGACTCAGTGGCGATATTGTATCAATTGGTGTTTGTGGTCCAAAAAGATTTGGACAACCTGGGCTTCCGAATGGAACTTTTGGACAAACGAGGGGAGCAAATTGCATCTATGCTCTCCACACTGCTCAACTCCAGTAGTCTCCAGAACCAACCACCAGTACATCGACAGCTTCAACGACGTTCTTTGCTCCTGCTATCCAGGAGGCAATAGTGTGCAACTTGGCAAAACGCGACAGTCGCAATGCATGAGTGCCGCCATGCGCAAAGGTGTCAGTTTGCATGTCTTCTTTTGTTAGTCATTTACATTTCTAGAAGCATCCTCTTGGGAAGTATGTTGCGCCTAGCACAATTTTTCCTTTCTGTATGTCAAAATTTAGGTGTCTTTTATTTTCTAGTCTACAAGACAGGTCTGGATAAATTGGTTTCCCTATGGAGCGATTCAGTTCATGTTATTTAATCTCTGGTGCTTTCAGTGTTGAGAAATATGATGAATTGGTTTCCCTTCGAGACAATTCAACACAAACATTTCCTTGACTTTTAAGACGCTATTCTTATTTATGATCTTGGAAGGTAATATATAAACACTTACATAAAAAAAATTGTATTCAAATTACAAATCTGACACCTTACTCAATGTGAACCATAAAGACAAGCAACGTGGACCCCACATCATAGAGGTGGAGAAATATCTTACAACATTGGTTCAATTGTAATCTAATTAATTGACTACTAAATTGTAAACTCAATTGAGAGGTGAAATTTTTTGAAGACTTCCGATTAAACTCAAATCTAAATGCTGGAATGTTCAAATTCCCAATAAATTCGTGCCAAAATGAAAACTTTTAAATAATGCTCAACAACGCCCTCCTCTATATTACTATTTTTAGTTTTATTATCTTTCTTTGTAAATACCCGTCAATTAATTCAAAACAATTTAAAGTTTTGACATGATAAGAGGATTGTTGGAAGCTAGATTCTTTATTTATTTTGGATTGGGGCTTGATGCATTTTGGTTTATTTATTTTGGATTGGGGCTCGATGCATTTTGGTTTTGACTCTATAATTATTGCCATGAAAATTCAATGATATAAATTATTTTGGATGAGATATTCCACTTTTCGCCCATGATTTTTCTATATTCTCCAAAGTCTAGTTTATTCCAACATGAACGCCCAATAGTCTTGAAAACTACAAACACCCACTATATTTTTGAAATAATGTAGTCTCAGTTAAGTTTATACAGTGACGATGTTTCTATGTCAAGTTTTGTTTTTGTGAGTAGAAATTCTACTCGAAGGCCGTACGTGCTCCATTTTCTTTATATATTCTAATATGTGAATAGGGCAGACAGCTTAATCCCAAATTTGTAAGAAGAAATTCATTCGACCTGGCTGGGAACACCTCCATTGACAATGGTGAGCATGTAGTAGCCCAAAGGAGCCACCGCAGCGCTTGGCGGAGTAGTTATGAAAACTGACATTGTGTCGTGTGCGTTAGCATTGAAAATTTCTATGGCTACAGGCGAGAACATTCGGTGGTTCATCTAACATACGTGTGTTGAAGGAAACACGCGTCAATGTTGAAGGGGAAGAGTATGCATGAAAACCTATACATGAAAGAGGAAAAAACTAAAGGCATAAAGATTTTTATTTGATTTCCCTCTTGGGATCGTAGAGGGAACGCAAATAGTGAGGAATGAGAGAAATAACTTGACAAAATGAAAGAATAACAGCACGATACTGCCTAGGTATTTTCAGGCAATATGGAAAAGTGAATAAGCTTATTTATGCTCTCACTTTAGTTAAAACCTTTTCATAGTTCCGTAATCCATGCTACTCCACACTTTGGAGGCCAAGATGGTGATTGAAATGTTAGAATCACCGGCCTTATGTGTTGGCACCACCGCCCCCACCTTATCACCCCCATGTTGTAGGTCAGGAATCATTTTACTAGTTTTCAATGGACCACTCCCCTCCATATTATCCTCTGATTGGGCATGAACTCTTTAGTAGTCTTAATTACATTACTGTTGGGTGCATATTGCTCGCCATACACTTGCAAATGTTTTTTCAAAAATATTCTAACACTACTATTTTTGAATTTCTATTTTTTAGATTAAATAAAAACTTATTTAATATACGGAAGTTTCCATTCATTGATATAGAGTTTTCATTCATTCGTATAGGTTCTATTTTGAGAAAAATAATTGAGTACACTTACAATAGCATGTTATTAAGTTTCCATTCATTGGAATAGATTATTCTTACAATAGCATGTTATTGATTACACTTTGTTAACCCCAACTAATATGGAAATCCCACTAGTGTCACATGAGTTTCCATTCATTGTTATAGATTATTCATACAATAGCATGTTATTGATTACACTTTGTTAACCCCAACCAATATGTAAATCCCACTAGTGTCACATGAGTTTTCATTCATTGTTATAGATTATTCTTATAATAGCATGTTATTGATTACACTTTGTTAACTCCAACCAATAAGCAAATTCCATTAATGTCACATGTGTAGATCAGAAACATAATATGTCTTTTTATGTAGGGCCTTGAAAATCTACAATTTTCAATGTCATACATGTTTCTATTAACACAAATCATTGTTGTGTCCACCACTCCACTATTCCAGGTAGTCTTAGAGCTCGATGGTTTTCTTTAAGGGAAACTGACCAATAATTTAATGCGTCGAACGTGAGTTCCTATGATCATGAGAGTCTTCTTTGTTTTGGGCTGGCATTTTATCTATTAAGTGAGAGATGAACATTGTACGTGAACACTAAATGGATACATAGGCAGCTAGGCACTTCCTTTTTCCCAACATGAAATGGCCCAAGCAAATCCATTTATAGTGTAGCACTTTGGATATGGGACATGAGAGTATAATCACAAATGCTAACAGTATGATCGCAGAAACAACTATAGCAGTACAAAATATTACACAGAAAATAATGGGAAAAAGAACAACCCAAATAACATTCAAACATGACAGAATATTTATGTGATAAAAACCCTAACAATGTGTTAAGGAAACATTCACTGTAACATTTTCCTATGAAAACATCAATATAACATTGGCCCAACTACCAAACTCAACAATTTTATGTTTTGTATACCATTAAATTAAAGACACACCGATTGCAATAAACATGAATGAAACTAATTAAACATACACATAGCAACATGTAATTTCTAAAAAAAAATGAGATATATAAACATGTAATTTCTAAAAAAAACATACAACAATATAAACATATAAACAAAAAATGGAACAAAGATAAAACGTTCACTTTTAAATCAAATGTGAAATTAGTTGTAGAGGACAGATGTTCCATCAAACCATGGAATTTCTACTCCAAATATGAACAACGAGTCACCCTCGATTTGCGGCTAGGAATGCACAAGAAAGGGGTGTCTCATAAGGGTGTCTATTTTCCACTTACAACAAGCTAGTTTCTTACAACCATCCCAATTCGCCATCTCTGTTCCACACAACCTACGCAACCCAATGAATGATATCCCCTTCTATGATAGATACTCCCTCAAACTATCTCCCTTCCCTCCAGGGTTTCGACACACATTGGCTAAGAAACTCTCTTTCTGGGAACTCTAGGGAATTCTAGATACAATAGTAAAATATCAATAGAAAAACAATTTCTTTGGACAACAAAACTCAGTCTATCGACCTAAAAACCTGCTTCTTCATGCATTCTACAACTCCCACAAGCTTCCCACAAAACCCGCTATGGATATTTTCCCATTCTATCACGTAATTCCCTCCTATTGTGCCAAAATATGCCTGTAAAAAATACGCTATTTTCCCATACAAATTTCATTTCCCCCCAAGATAGTTGACCCTCACTCACCACAATGATGATTGTAATTTAGCCACATTATCCTAATAACTATGGGATGTGATTACTAACATCAACCCTCTTACATGTAATAAATGATTCAACTCCCATAGAGCCGAGGGAAAAACTATATGGTTCGGTCAAAACAATAATTTTAGGAATGTTTTTTATTTATTTATTTAAGGCACATGAATAAAAACCCCCTTTAGACCCCATATCTCTTGTGGAAAAATCAACTGCCATGACTTTTTCCATGTCCATCTGCAGTGAGCATCACATTTTATTTTATTATTATTATATACAATGTTTGGATACTACATATTAAGGCGCACACCCATACATCATATTTTCATTACATACCACTAATCTTGGGATTAAAAATGGGGATGTTACATCCACGTGGAAATGTATCAATATATTGTTACTCAACAGTAAATATTACACAACACACTTACAATACTTGCAAATTACAGTTAGGGACATGTAGATATAAATTGTCTTCCAACAATATTCACATTGACAACAATTTACTTGATACGTTTCCCAAGTCCATTCATTACCTTTTCTACAAGTCAAGAGAATCCAAACACCACTCTAGCTTCTCTAACAACACTTCTTTTGTAAACATGTCTGCAAAATTTTGTTGAGTATAAAATTTCTTAAGAGCTACTCCACCTCCATCAATAACCTATATTAGAAAATGGTATTTAACTACAATATGCTTAGTCTTACCGTAATAAGATGGATTATTAAAAAAACACAGTCACCTTGTCCTCTACTTTTCCAAAATCACCCAATAGACTCTTTAACTAAATAGCCTCATTGCATGCATGTGACACAACTATATAGTTTTTCCTCAGTAGTAAATAAAGGAACTGTGTTTTGAAGCTTTGACATCCAACAAATAGGTCCTCCTACAAGAGTAAATACATAACCTATAGATATTTTTTTTTTCAAATCACCTACAAAGTATAAATCAACATAATCATAAAATGAATCACTACAACCATTATAGATGATACAATAAGAGATTTTTCCACTAAGATAGGCAAGCACCCATTTCACTGATTCATAATATTATTTACCTAGATTTTATATGTATCTACTGACAACACCAACTACATGTGAAATTTCGGTTCTTCTACATACCATCACATACATTAAACTTCCTACTACACTAGCATATGGTCCATGAGACATATAATCATTTTCTACATTATTACTAGGACATAAACTTGAAGAAATCTCAAAATGGGACACCAAAGAGATATTTATTGGTTTGAAATTATTCATACTGAATATTATAATATTCTTGTCCACATATTTCTATTGTGAAGTCAAAATCTTACCATGTTTCTTGTCTCTGTGTATTTCAATGCCAAAAATATGTTTTTCTTCTCTTAGATCCTTTATATCCAAAGTCCTATCCAACTGAGCATTTAAATTTCTAACCTCAACCATGTGTTTTCTTGCAACAAGCATATCATCAAAATAAGACAACAAGATAATGAATATACCATTTTATGAACTTTTGAAGTAAACCCAATTCTTTGTACCCTGGCCTCGTTGGGGACATGCATTAAGAACGAAAAGAAGTAGACTTATCTGATACCACTGATCAAAATTTTATGAGAAAAACAAAATGAATACATATTATTATCAAAAGATTCTTAACACAAAATAATAGATATATAGTAAAACAAGTTTCTATTCAATAAGGTAATAAGCTGAAACTATAAAATACAATGGAAAACAAGCTTGCTAGAATGGTGGCGGCTTATCTCTAAGAAGATATGTGATAGTTTCACTCATTCACTGGAATATGATTACAATGAGGCTCTCAAGGCCTTTTTACAATAAGAAGGAATGTCAAAAACCCTATACATCCAAAAACCTAACCCTAGGAGATGAAGCACCAAAAGTCATGTGGGCCCCGTTTGGGTAAGTTAGTACATCAACTTCTTGGGGTCGTAACTTTTGCATATGATCTCTATTTTAGACGCATGAGATCATGTTCAAAAGGTCTATCTAAGCACTATAAATTTTTCTTGTGTTGAGCCCTACATATTTTGACCATGGCAAGTCCTAAACATTGTTTAGGGCCTCAAAATGGCCCCGAAAGTCAGGGATCTGAAAACCAGGAAAACATTGTCGACCTGAAAAAATTGCAAAAACAAACAAGTTGGAATAGGTGGAAGGCCACCAAAATCCATATGGATCAATACTACCTCCTTAGGAAGCAATGATATCCATTGTGTTGAGTTCCCCCATTATATGAGGAAATTTTTGTTGAATTTGGCCTCGGGTGAGCCACTTGGCTTAGTGCAGGAGCTGCCCTACTTTGACAACTCGATAAAGTTGGATCATTTGATGGTGAGTGCCCTTGACCTATTTTTCCACAATCTCATCATTGGATTCCTTTTGTATGTAGTTGGGGTTTAGCTCTGTTGATGTCCATTGTTCTTATATCTCTACGGTTTCCAATAATGGTGGGATATAAGGTCGAAGGAGATCAACGTTGAACATTGGGTTCACGCCAAGGAAAGGAATAATTTTGAGCTCAAAAGCATTATCACCCACATCCTTGGTGATGGTGTACAACCCATAATGGAGTGGGTGAAGCTTCTGATGGGGTCCGGTAAAGCATTCTTTCTGCAAATGAAACCAGACTTTGCAACCCACCTAAAACTTATGTGGCACGCGGTGTTGATCATGGTGCTACTTGTACTTATCATTGGACTTATGTAGGATAGCATAAACCTCTTGGTGGATGTGTTGGATCTACTCAATGGGTCAGGTGGCTTTGTCATCTTGAGTTCGATCAAGATATTAGTCGAACGAGGTGACCACAAGGGGTAGTGCAACATTTATGGGACCTAATGGTTGGAATCCCAACCCCACCTGAAAGGGGTTGTGGCCAGTTGAGCTATGCAAGGATTCATTGTAGCTATGTTGGACATAGGGAAGACTCTCATCCCATGTGCGAGGGTGCTTGGAATTATACATGCGCAAGATATGCACGATCATTTGTTTTATGGCCTCGGTTTGACCATCTGTTTGGGGGTGGAAGGTTGTGGATTTGTTGAGATTTGTGTTCGACAGTGACCAAAGGCTTGACCAGAATGTGTTGAGTAATCAATTGTCCCAATTTGAGACAATAGTTTATGGGATTCCAAAATGTACCAAGACTCATTCAAAACATAGCTTGGTAGTGGCCTCTGCTGTGATGCTCTTCTTCCAAGTGGCCATAATCACTATCTTAGAAAAGTGATCAACAAACACAAAAACAAAGTCATTTCCCCATTTGGTGGATAGGAGGCATGACATGTAGTCCATGGAGATATATTCTCATGGCATGTCAGGAGTAGGCAGAGGGGTGTACAGGCCATGTTTTTTAGTGGTCGGTTTGGCAATAATGCAGGCAATGCAAGACCTGATATACTTGCTGACCTCCTCTTGAAGTTTCGGCCAGTGCAAATGTTTCTACAACATTGCCACTTTATTTTCAACACAGAAGTGTCCTGCCACCAGACTGTAGTCCATGGAGATAGATTCCCATGGCATGTCAGGAGTAGGCAGAGGGATGTATAGGCCATGTTTCTTAGTGGTCAGTTTGGCAATAATGCAGGCAGTGCAAGGCCTGATATACTTGCTGACCTCCTCTCAAAGTTTCGACCAGTACAAATGTTTCTACAACATTGCCACTTTATTTTCAACGCAAAAGTGTCTTGCCACCAGACTTTAGTGGGCTTCCTAGATCAGCTTCACTCACTCACTTGATGGAGCACAAATATGTCCCAAATAGCACAACAACCCATCCTAAATATGGAAATTATTGACATCTATGTTTGAGCACAAAATTTGGTAGTTGGTGGTGAAGTTCAGGTCTGTCTCATAGAGTTAGGGCAATCCAAAGGTCTCATGGCTGCAAGATTACACCACCATGGTGAGTGTCGCGACTGGCATTTTGCTGAGGCAATCAATGACGTAGTTGGTGCTTCCTTATTTATACTTGATGTTGAGGTTGAATTCCTGCAAGTATGTGGACCACTTCTGATGGTGGTCATTCTGCAATTTTCCTTGTGTCTGGATGAGTTGCAGTGGCTTATGATCAATGTAGATGACTATCTCCTTCCCAAGAATGTAATTTCTTGATTGGCAACATGCTTGCACAATGGAGTACATTTATTTGTCATAAGTAGGGTAATTACAGATAACGTCGGATAGTGTCTCACTATGATAGTCCATGGGTTGGCTGTGTTGAGTGAGAACAATTCCCACAACATAGTCTGAAGCACATGTCTTGATCTCAAAGGGTTGTTGCAAGTCTGGTATTGAAAGTACTGGGGCTGAGCACAAGCGCTGCTTCAAATCATCAAACGTGTGTTGTTGGGACTAGACCCACACAAATTTCACCTTACCACCACCCATGGTTACTTGGATGAGGGCCCATGCAATATGGGAGAATCCCAAGATGACCCTGCAGTAGAAATTGGCAAGGCACAAGAAGCTCCAAATCTCAGTGAGTGTGGTTGGGGTTGGCTAGTCACGTATGACTTGGATTTTCGCTAGATCCACATGTACACCATGTTGATCAACGATGTAGCCTAGGTAATGGACTATGTCCATGTCGAAGGAGAATTTTTCCAAGTTGGGGTATATCTTGTGCTACCACAGTGTGTGCAAAACCTACTAAATATGTTGCAAGTGTTCTACCCAAGTCTTGTTGTAAATAAGAATGTCATCCAAATACACCACTGCAAAATGATTGGTGAATAGTCGCAAGATATTGTCCATNCAAGAATTTGTGAAGCGAAAGGGCATGACCAACCATTCAAAAATCCCTTCCTTTTAAATGAAGGTGGTCTTCCATACATCTATATGTTCTAAATAAATGACTTACACTATGCAGTTAATCCCAAAAATGGTATCTAATATGTTGCACTGTGAAAGCCTCTCTATATCTATATGTTCTATCGAGACCTGGTGGTAGCGAGACTTTAGATCAATTTTACTAAAGTATTTGGCCCTCGTGAGCTTATCAAGGAGGTTGTTGGTTTGAGGAATCAGGTACTAGTTTCTGACTGTGATTTTATGCAGGGCCCAATAATGAATACAGAGTCACCAGGCTCCATATTTCTTTTGTACCATCACGATTGGGCTCCCACAAGGTGATGGGTTTGGACAAATGTCCCGCTTGTGGAGCAGTTCTTGGATCTGTCTCTTGATCTCCCCATTCTCTAACAAAGAGTGGTGGTAGATTGGCCCATTGGGCAGTGGTGCACCAGGGGTTAGATCGATGGGGTGCTTGACCTAACATTGCAGTGGCACCTCGGTGGGTGAGGAGAAGATATCAAAGTATGTTTCCACGACCTTATCCACTTGCGTTTGTTGTGTGGAGAGGTCAGTCGCAAAGACCCTGGATATGGTTGCGATCTTTCGGTCATTCAGAGAGCGAATCATGAAGAAGATAAACTTCCCCATTTGAGAGATGACCTTCCTGCATTGCTTGGCAAAGATCAATTAAATAGCACTAGATTGGACTGCCTCCTGTATCCTGTACAATTTCTTGTTCAAAGTAATAATAACACTGTATGGCCTAGACTCATTTACAACATGGATTTTCCATAAATATGGTTGTCCCAAAATAACATTACAAACATCGAGAGGGCAAACATCACACAATACCTTGTCTTTGAAGGACTTGATGTCATATGACAAACGTTATTGTTGGCTGACACGAATGTCACTTCCTTGTTGGATCCATCCGATGGTGTAGGGTTGTAGGTGTGACATTGTTGGTAGGGTGAGTCACTTGAAAACCTATGCTAAGATGAGGTTCTTCTGGCTACTTCTATTAATGATGAAGTGGAGCGGGGTACCCTTCACCCACATCTATGAATGAAAAAGGTGCTCACCTTCCTCTGGCTCGTTTGTTTCACCGAGATGGAGCTTGGTAGTAGAAATGGTAGGACTGGGTTCTACATCAATGATCTGTCTCCCCCTTTATGGTTCTGACCTAGAGTCAGAACCCACATCTGATTCAATGTCTTTCACCTCATCCACCAGCGACTGATTTGAGTGGAAATCAACAATGTTATGCTAGGGGCTCTTATGGAAGTTGCACCACTTCTTGGTATCTTTCTTTGTCTTTCCAATGTCCTTATTTACTTGTGTTCTGGATTGGTTGTCCTAAGGCGGTCTGCCTTTGATATGTCCTTTGTTTTGCAGGTTGGGGCCACCCTTTCCTAGATTTTGTTGTGCGGGGTTCCCATGCCCAAATTTCCACGTCTTTTGTTTGAGCTTTTGCTCGATTTTGACCACATATTGGTAGGTTGCACCCAAGGATGAGATGTTCAGAAACTCCATTTCATCCTGGATGTATCTATGCAAAATGCCACGATACTAAAGCACCATATGTCACTCAGAATCTTTGATATCCAGCTTGGTGCACAAGGTATGGAAGATATTTGTGAAATTGGGCGCTACTTGGTCTCTTTCCTACTGTAGTGTGGTCCATTTTGTATATAGGTCATCATAACTTCCAACATGGTAGTATTGTTCCTTAATAACATCCATGAAGGACTCCCAGGTGACTACAAATATAAATAATGAGGGTTCCTCTATTTCCTTCTGCTCACAGAAAGTTTTCCACCAATCTTGGACATGGGGAACTACTTTGAGGATTGCAAAAGTAATATTTTCTCTATTCGAGAAGTTATGGACAAATAAATACCCTTCTAGCAGATTCAACCATTTGTCTACAATATTTGCATCTATCTGACCTTAAAATATAGGAATATAGGAATTGATTTTTACCTTGAAGGGGGCAACACCTCCATTTGAGGAAGATATGTTACCTGTTGGTAGCCATCGAAGGATTTGCGCAAAACTATCCATCATCTCGTTCCTTTGTTGTGTGAGGGCTTCCTCAAGCAACATTCTGAAGGGATCTCATGTCCCTCCATCTTTATTTTCTCTTGCCATGAGAGTTTTCTTTAGCATGCGAGAGATTTTTTCCTCAAGATAAACAAGCTCGAGACCCAATTATTTGTACCCCGACCTCGTTGGGGACATGCATTAAGAACGAAAAGAAGTAGACCACCCTCATACCGTTGATCCATATTTTATGAGAAGAAAAAAATCAATACATATTATTATTGAAATATGCTTAACAAAGAGTAACAAATATACAATAAAACTAGTTTCTATTCAATAAGGAAATAAGTTGAAACTGTAAAATGCAATGGAAAACAAGCTTTCTAGAATGGTGGTGGCTTATCTCTAAGAAGAGATGTGACGGTTGCGCTCATTCGCTAGAAGATGATTACAATGAGGTTCTCAAGCCCTTTTTACAATAAATAGTAATGTCAAAAACCCTGGACATCCAAAAACCTAACCCTAGGAGATGAAGCGCCAAAATTCATGTTGGCCCCATTTGGGTAAGTTAGTACATCAACTTCTCGGGGTCGTAACTCTTTCATATGATCTCCATTTTAGGCACATGATATCCCATTGCAAATTTCTATTTGAGGAATACACATGTTTTCTGTGATGATCCCTACACATGTTGACTATGGTGAACCCTAAAAACGATGTTTCGGGCCTGAAAACAACCCCGAAAGTCATGAACCCGAAAACTAGGAAAAAAACTTCCGAACTGCAAAACTACCAAAATGAG
>JASDQU010507096.1:120715-140286 GCA_032191745.1 Picea mariana
CATAGGGGTACCTCGGGCTGAAAATTTTGTCTCCATGACCAAAAATTCCATGCCTTTTATTTATGGAGTGCGTCGAGGTTTCAACCACCACTCCTTTTTCATTAACTTATTTCTCTCAGGATCACAATGAGGATTAATTCCTATGGGGAGGCCACGCATTTATCTTTGATTAGACACTATATAAGAACGTGATTACGGGGCCACTAAAGGTGGTTTGGACTCACACCGCTTTTGAGCTTGCAATTCACTACCTTCTGCCACATATCTATTTTACTATACCACAGTTTCAATTGTGGGCCTGCTCAAGAATTTTATCGTTCGAGAATGTTGTGTCCCCGCAATGAAATGTGGTCATTGATCTGGTTGTGATTTACGATCTGGGAAAGCCCCACTTTTGTTTCCATGTGTCTCTCTTGGATGGACCCTTCTTTCTGCTACGAAGATCGATGAATCACGATTACTTTGGGAGTTCAGGCTTCGAGCCTTTTCAGTGCATAGCTCTTAAAATCCTCTGAAGTGCTGTATTTCGAAAGTGTGAGATATGGCGATGTGTGTCCTCTTGATTTGGACGATCGAGATTTATTTCGGGAGTTCGAGCTTTGGATCTTCAGGAATTTTCAATGCACATCTCTTACAATCCTCTGAAGTGAGGGATCTGCCTCCATGTGTCCTCAACCTTCAATGGATCAGATTTACTTCGGGACTTCAGATCCTCTGTCTAGTCATCAATCCTGGTGCTACATTAAAATCCAGAATTCCTGAGAGCCATTGATTTGAACTATTCATGGGATCTTCGTTGTTGAAAATAGAGCATGTCTGCCTGCTTTTGTTTCAAGACTGAAATGGAATGTTCTAAATGTTGCGCTTTGTGCTCATGATTGTTCACTGTACAAATAAAGGAATTGGACAACCCGATGTGAGCTCAATCAATAGAAAATAAGATGACTGGTAATTTGTACCAAATATCACAATATGTGTTCATATTTTAAAGAAAAAAAAAACCCTGAGTCGAGAATCAGTTAAGAAAGACACTAAGGAAAATGATATCATTGATCGGAAAGGGAAATTGACTTTATCAACCAGAAGGGAAAAAACCTAGGAATGGTGTGCGAAAAAGAGGGAGACGGAGTAGGGGTGCAGACTTGGGTATTCACAACAAACACATATGAATCCTGATAACTTTATGTGATAACACAGTGTGAAAGAGAAAAATAAAATAAAATTAGTAGGATAAAATAATCTAAATAAAATATAAACCCAAATTAATAATAAACCAAGAGGAATAACTCAAGTTGATGTGATTTTGTAGTTAGGGAAAGGACAAATTATTCTAATTTGAAGAGGCCTATCTACCTTATGACCATTTAAAATTGCATTTATATCGATAAAATATCCTCCTCTACTTCATTAATCCAGACACTCTCAATATTCCTGGTATATTTTAATCCCAAAAAAGTACTCAACTGATTACATAAATAAACAATATATATTCTTATAACTATAATTTTATTATCCTGGTAATCAATTCAATCTTAACTGAGTTTAATTTAGGGGTTTGGGAGGAATGATTATCATCCTCCCTACTTTGGTGCAATTTCTGCAATTGATATGTTGAGTTCATAAGGAGTATATTGTTGTAATGGATTTGAGCTTTGTTGTTGTTGGGTATTGTGCCATGAATATTATAGGGTTTACCATGGGTACCATCCTGGAAATAAGGGAAAGTATTGTTTTTGGGACATCCTAGAAATAAGGGGAAGTAGTTTTTTCACCTGAATCCAACCATACAAATTTAGGCAAAATGACAAATTTGTGTCATCTAAATTGCATTTCTGAATGCATAAATGGATTCAGCCTGCCCGTGAGGCACTAGGAAATCTTCCAACAGTTTATGGCAGTATTTGGGGCAAAATTAAACACAATATCCCCCTAAAAGAGCTAGACCTTAAAACATCTAGACTATAGTCCCTAGCTTTATAAGATGAGAAAAAAAGAAAGAAAACAAGACACGAAGATTCTAAGGTTTACCTTGGGTATTATTTACCATTCAATATCTATGACAGTGGATAAATATATTTGGGGTCAAATGTATGTCATCTATATTTTAGTATTTACCCTAATCCCACTCTCTAAATAAAGGAAAATATTGAATCTTTCTGGATTTTATAAATTGAGGATATATATATAGTACTTACCATTCACTTTCACTCTCTGAGACAGTCACTAAATATCTATGGTGTTCGTTTAAAATGAATCTCAACTAAATGTGTGTCAACAAGATTAATAATAATATAAACTAGCAACAACCACTTTATAAAGGTGGTTGATATCAACGTCACTTTCCACCTTTCCAAACTAATGGCGTCGATCGGCCTATATCAACCACTTCTATAAAGTGGTTGTTGCTAGTTCACGACCGACATGCCTTAGGTACTACCATTAATGTATTAATTAATTATTACCTTAATGTAATATATAATAATAATATATTAATGCATAGTACTTAATGTTTTATTAATGTATTAATGCAATGTATTATGTAAAGTATTAATTGATTAATATATTAATAATGTAATACATTAATCAATTAATACATTAATACGTTATTAGTTTATACATTGTTAAAGTATTAATACACTAATAAACATTAATACATTAAGAATACATGATTACATTACTATAATGTAAAATTAAAGTAACATTATTACATTACTATAATCCAAAATTAAAGTAATAATACATTAATCATGTAATGCATTGATGAATTAATACATTATTATTAATACAATCCTAAAGTATTAAAATAGTAATACATTAATAAAGTACATTAATAATACATTATTAAAGTATTAATACATTAATACATCCATTGAAAATGACCATGGGTAACTATGATTGACCATGATAGTGGTTTCTTATGGTCATGACTATGATCGACATTAATAACTTAATGTATATTTTAATGTATAAATTTAATTAATTAATACATTTTTAATAAATACATTTTTAATAAATACATTACTAAAGTATTAATACATTAAGAAATTAATAATGTATTAATACAATAATAAAATGATACATTAATAAATTAGTAATACATTACTAAAGGTTGGTTGACATTGGGAAGGAAAGTTTCAGTATGGTTGTTCGTGGTCGTCCTTCATCATGGCTGACTAAAGTTGACCATGACCATGGTTTAATATGGTTGATTGGGGTTTATTATTGTTGACAATGCCCATGGATGACCTTCGTTGACCATTCAGATGTGATTATTCTGGGTCGTGTTGATTATGTTTAACCATAGGTTACTATGTCACTACTACATTGCAATGTTGATTATGTTTTGTTCCGATCACATTGTGACAACATATTTCGTTCATCGTGTTGTGACATTATCTTTTGTTCATCGCATGACATCGTAAGTTTATGGTCATCAAATCACAATGAAGGGTTTTTGTTCATCACATTATGGCATTGAATAGGCTTGTCACAGTGCAACGATCGGTTATGTTCGTCACATTACGACATTGGAAAATGTTCATGTCATTGCAATGTTGGTCTATGTTTGTCACATTGCCACATTGGGTTGTGTACATCACCTTGCAACAATGGGTTGTGTTCGTCCCATTGCGACATCTGTTTACATTCGTCAAATTCTGATAACATGGAAATGTTCGCCACATTGAGACATCCATATATGTTCGTCAGATTGTGACAATAGGAAATGTTCGTCACAATAAGACGTCCATATATATTTTTTAGATTGTAATGATAGGATAATGTTCATTAAATTTCAACGTTGCAATGCTTGGTAGATTGGAACATTACTATATTTGACACAATATCATGTTTGGAATGTTTCTCACATTGCAACGTCAGGATATGTACATCACATTGCAATGTGAGGAAATGTTCATCAGATTATGATGACAGAACAATGAGCGACACAGTACGATGTTGGGATATGTACATCACATGGAAATGTGAGGAAATGTCGTCACTTTGTGATGACACAACAATGAGCGACACATTGCAACATATGTTTATGTTCATCACAATGCGATGTTAATATCCACATTGTGATGTCATGGCCATGTTGTTCACATTGTGACATCATTTTATGTTCGTCACTTTGTGACGTCACTATGTTTAGCGAATTGCAACATTACTATGTTCATCAGATTGCAATTTTATTATGTTTGTCACTATGATACATATTGTGATGACAACAATATGTTCATCATATTGTGACAACAAGGATATGTTCGTCACATTAGGACATCTTTTTATGTTCATCAGGTTATGCTAACATGGAAATTTTCATGACATTGCAATGTCCATATATGTTCGTTAGATTCTGACGATAAGGAAATGTTTATCACATTGCGACATCCATATATGTTCATCAGATTGTGATGAGAGGACAATGTTAGTCAAATTGCAACATTGCAATGCTTGGCAGATTGGAACGTTACAATGTTCAACACATTGTGATATTTTGAAATGTTTGTCACATTACAATGTTGGGATATGTGTGTCACATTGCAATGTGAGGAAATGTTCGTCACACTATGACAACACAAAAATGAGCATCACATTCCAACGTATGTTTATGTTCATCACAATGTGACGTTACTATCCACATTATGACGACATGGATATGTTGGTGACATTGTGACATCAGTTTATGTTCATCACATTGTGACGTTACTATGTTAAACAGATTGTAATGTTATTGTGTTCTTCAGATTAAAATGTTATTATGTTTGTCACTATGCAATGTTACTATTTTTGACACATTGCAACATTACTAAGTTCATCATGTTGTAACATCTAATTTTGTTTTTCATATTGCAACGCTCACATATGTTCGTCACATTTGGTTGTTTTGTGTTTGACACATAATGGAAAGGAATTTTTGGTGAAGTTTTTTTTAAAAATCTAACTTAGTGTTTTCTTTGGAAAAAAGATATAAACTTTGAACTAATGTGATATATTTCATAGAAAGAATCTTAGAATCATACCGGTTATAAGGTAGTAAAAATAAAAAATTAATAAAGTAGTAATACATTGACCTTAATGTCATTAGAAATACATTATTAAAGTATTAATACATTAATCTATAATGTAACATATTAAATTATCAATACATTATTAAAGTAATAATACATTAATAAACACATTATTAAATTATTAATGGCTTAATAAATACATTATTAAAGTAGTAATACATTAATAGTACATTATTAAACTATTAATACATTAATTGAGAATGATTGTGGTTGATTATGGTTGACCATGACCATGGTTAACTTTGGTAGACCTTGGCTGACATGGGGAAGAAAATTTTCAATATGGTTGATCATGGTTGTCCTTCACCTTGGTTGAGTGTAGTCGACCATGACGGTGGTTGACTCGTTGTTGATACGATATGGTTGACCTTAGTTGACCATTTGGATATGATTATGATGGGTCATGTTAATTAAGCTAAACTATTTTTTACTATGGCACTATTGCATTACAATGTTGATCATGACATGATGTTTTCTTTTTAGATAATATTTTTTTTTGATGTTTTATAATGAAACACAAATTTCTTTTTTATATTAAAATCATCCATAAATATATAAAATATATTTATATATTTTGACAAATTTAAAATATCTTAATGTAAATCAAAATTTGTTTTTCTCTTATTATATTGTTATTAGACATTTAGCTTAAAATATAGAATATTGTTTTTCTCTTGATATAATATAATGGTATTAGATATTTGATTTACATTACACATTTTATTTAAAAAGAAAAATATAATTATTTAATAATATTAATTTTTGAATATAATCTTGTATTTATTTGATTTGATTTTTATTATTATTGTTTCAATTTATTCAATTACTTATCTTGTGTTAGCGGTTTTGAAATTATATCTCTCGGGTTTTCAATGAGAATAATATATATATATATATATATATATATATATATATATATATATATATATATATATATGAAGGAGATATTTTATTTCTAAAATTATATATTTGGGGTTTTCAATGAGAATAATACTTCTCTTTGGTTTTTACCTTTTTTTACCTTTTTTACCGAGAATAATTTCTGTAGTGTCGACTCTCCGGACTTGGTTTTCGAAAATTATTTTTGACTTCTTCAACGGTTGAGCAATTGAACATCTGAAATGAGGTGAGTCACTTTTTACTTTGATTCAATTTTAATTTTAGGTAAAAAGATTTAAATATATTTTATTTTTTATTTATTTTAAGTTTCATAAGTAAAAGTTAATTTGAGAGATAAAGTCAACCCATAATAATAATTGTTACACCTTTTGTTCTCTTCTTTTCAATATGAGCACTCCACCACCTATTCCAAAAACTCATCCTAACAAGGGAAGGCCTCCCAAAATCACCCTAGAGATCCTTTACGATTATATGGAATCAGTAGAAAAAAGAAGAGAAGAGAGAGATGCAAAAATCCAAATAGAGTTAGAAACATTATAAAAAAGGAGTGAAGAAAGAGACTTAAAACTCCAAATAGAGCTAGAGGAAATGATTGATAAAAAAAATTAAAGATACCATTCAAACTCAAATAGAGGATAAATTCTTAGGGTTCAAGAGTGAATTGCAAACAATGAAGGATAGAATTCAAGAAATGAAAAAACATAAACAATCAACCCAAGAAGGAGGGGTTGAATAAAACCACAACCTGAGAGATAGGATTAAAGAGCTAGAAGAAAAACTAACCAACAATTTTACCCTCAATAATATGGAAAACAAATTTGATATCAAACCCATCAAAGAGGAAATGAATAAGATAATCGAATTGGACCATGAGCATAACAAAAGACACTTGAACCTCATAATTTTTGGTATAAAAGAACAATAAGAGGAGGATATGCTAGCAATCGTAAAAGAAGAATTAAAAAATAAATCACAAATTGATACAACTTACCTCATAGCAGCAAAGAGGCTAGGAAAAATAATTGATTACAAAAATAGGTTGATTCATGTCAAAGTAAGTTGTAATGACCATAAATATAACATACTTAGTAAATCTTCGAGCTTAAAAGGGTCGGGAGTATTTATAAATGAAGACCGCATTCTCGAAGACCAAGCTGAATTAAGGAAGGTAGCTCAAAAGGTAAAAGAAGCGAGGAAAGAAGGAAAATGGGCAATAATTAGAAATCGAAAAGCTATTGTTAGAGATAGAGACCAGAAGGATAATAATAAATAGGAATTTGGGACACTCGAGATCCTTTTTTGGAATTGTCGTGGCTTTCCATCGTGCAAAGGTTCTATGATAAGTTGGATCACGAGTGATATTAATATGATTTGTCTAGCTGAAACTTGGGAGAATGAGGAATATAAGGTTCCTAGCATTGAAGGATTTGTCTTGTGGTTGGCATGGCACAACAAATCCCACCGTAGAGGGATAGGAGGCATAGCTTGTTATATTATAAAGAGCATTTCTCCTCACATTCAACTTCATAAGATTGACCCTCTTAATCAATACATTTGGATGGAAATTTCATACACCAATGATAATAAGATGTATATAGCAATTTGTTATTTTGCACCTATTAATTCTACTTTTTATAAGAAAAACAATCGAGATAAAAAATTCTCCCTATAATAATATAGAACAATATATTTATAATTTGAAAAATGAAGGTAATATCCTCCTGCAATGAGACTTTAATGCTAGGAATGCAACTAAACAAGCTACTCTTTTAAGTAATGAGTCCAACCATAATCCTTTATGGGTAGATGAGGACCTTGTTTTATCTAATAGCTACAAAAGAAGCTCTGAATACCTAATTGAGAACTTGTTTGGTACTGAGTTGGTCAAGCTATGCAACTCTGGAGACCTAATAATTTGCAATGGAGTAATGAGGTGGCCAAACTCCAACCAGATGACCTGTATTCATAGGCTAGGTAGTAGTGTTGTATATTATGTGATATCTGATATCCCTATTTCCAACCAAATAACAACTTTTGACCTTTTAAATGACCATGAGCCTCACTCTGATCATAAAACTTTAACCCTAACTCTAAAATTTTCCATGCATAGGAGCATCATTGAAGACAATTCTATAAATCAAAGGAATTTGCACTTTGAAAAAAGTAAAGTTGACATTTTCTGAAATGATTTAAATAGTAAATTAAACCTCCTAACTTATAAGAACAACATTGAAGAACTCTATCATAATTTTACAACTACCCTTTTCACTTCTATTAACAATTTATGTTTCGAGGTGTCCTATAAAAAGAATAATTGAACGACCAACCCTTGGTATGATAAATAAAGTAAAATTGCTACGAAATCCATTAGGGATGCTTCTAATGAGCCCTTAAAACTAGATAAGATCAATACGTAAAAATCCCTAATTAAAAGGAAAAAAATATACTATATCAATAAAAGACAAGAGAAACTTTCACAACTATACAAGTTGGATCCTAAGAAGTTCTCGAGCCAAATTCTAAAACACAATACTAAAGAAAATAATAGGATTCCCTTAAGGGACTCGAATTCCTACCTTAAAAGTCTTTATGAGTTCCCTAATGCCATGGACACCATTCCTATAGTCCCTAAAAAGGATTTATTTTTTCTTTATATCACATAGAGTTCGGGGTTAAGCAGCTCACAAATGAGAAAGATAAGGACATTGAAGGCTAACAAGCTGCAATTTTTAAAATCGGAGGGCCAATCCTTATGCCTCACATACACAAGCTTTTCAATTTGGCAGTCAAGCAGGGCTACCCTAACCCCTGGATGCAAAGCCTCATTGTTCCTATTTTTGAAAATGAGGATAGAAACATTCCCTTTAATTATAGGACCATTATGATTAGCCTGATTTTAACCAAAATTTATGGAATTATTTTAGAAAAGAAGATTAGCCTTTGGCTAGAAAGTCACAATAAAAGAGCTAAAGGCCAGGCCGGGTTTAGGAGATATTATTCAACTGTGGACCATCTTGTTACCTTTAGGATCATTGCAGAGGAGTTCTGCAATACTAAAACCAATATTGTTTATTGTTTTGTTGACTTTAGAAAAGCTTTTAACATGGTTCCTAGGAAAAAACTTTGGAATAGGTTGGAAGAGATAAAAGTGCCTCTCGAGTTGAGGACTACTGCAATAAGGATGTATGAGAACGCTATTGCTAAGTTTAAAAACACTTAGGGCTGGTCAAAAGAGATTAATTGCAATATCAGAGTCAAACAAGGTTGTCCCTTGTCCCCTACCATTTTTGGCATATACATTGACAAGTTAGAATAATGCTTGGAAAATTAGGTTGTTTCGACCCTACTATCATTGGTATAGTCATCAATCTTCTTCTTTATGCCGATGATATTATTCTTATGGCAAGGAGTCCCCATGATCTTGAAAACCAACTAAGAATCCTCAAGGATTTTTCCTCCAATATGGGTATGATTGTTAATATTGATAAGACTAAGGTCATGATTATTAAATCCAATAAGATCTCTTATAATACCTTTGTATATGACAACAACAACTTGGAGGAAGTGACTTCATACAAATATCTTGGAATTGATATTCACTACAAGCTCAATTGGAATTATAGCATTGAGAAAAAGATTATTGGGGCATGGAAAGCTTATTATGGGCTTGAAAACAATTGTAAATCAACTGATGTTTGGAGTTGGGATAAGAAGAAACTCCTCTTTGAGACTCTTGTTACACCTGTTATTCTTTATGGGTGTGAAGTCTGGGGCTGTAGTATCTCTCGTGAATCCTGGAGAAAGATAGAGAAAATACAAAGAATTTCATAACTTATTATCTCAAAATTAAAGGAAATACGCCCTATCTCATCCTCCTCTTAGAAACAAGCCTCTCCCCCATTAAGAGCATGGCTATGACTAGATACCTAATGTATAAGAACAAGTTAAACAACATGGAAGACAAGAGGCTACCTAAAATTGCTTCAAAATCAAGTCATAACCACCATCGACTCAAGAGAAGATGGCATAAAGACGACTAGTCTTTGCTAAACTATTGGGGAATCATGGAGGAAACCATTTTGTAGAAAAAAATGCTATTAAAAAAAACATCAAATCAAAATTTAAAGAGAAAATGTAGTGTGATAAATAGTTAGAGGAAAAAAAAAATTGAGGTATTATAAAGATGTAATCAACCCCAATCTAGAAGATAAAAATTATCTATGTGTTTTTCCAAGTGTAAAGAAAAAAAAAAGCATTGCTACGATAAGAACAAATTCTCACGAGCTCCATAGTGAAACTGGGTCTTGGAAAAATTTTAAAATGCCATCGGATGAAAGAGTGTGTCACCTTTGTGACACTAAGAAGGTTGAAGATGAAAAGCACATTCTTTTAGATTTTCCATCCTATACCCATATTAGATCTCATTTTCAAAATATTTAGCACACTACCAACCTTCCTAACATCTTAACTCAACAAAAGTATGGTGATCTTGGAAAGCTTCTCTTAATTCTTTTTGAGCACATAAATAGAATTATAAAGAATCACAAGTAACAACTTACCCTCTTAAGGTCACAAGTAAGCACTTACCCTCTTAAAGTCGGATAGACCAATTTAATCTTAATGGACTTTAATCATCATCATCATCATCATCATAATTACATTTCAATTAAAAATATTTAAATTTTATATATTAATATTTTCATTATTATTTTATACAACTTATTTTTAAGTAAACAAACAAAATAATAATTTATAAAAAATTTCAAAACAAAAGATACATAATTATAATAAAAAATAAATTAAAATAATACACAAATTTAATAAAATAAAATTGTAAATATATTAATGATAAAAATACTTTTCATATAACTCAAACTAAATGTTATATAAAAAACTTCACTTAAAACTATAACTCACACTAAATATTGTAAAAAAAAACTTTTTATATAACAACTTTAAACTTCATGAAAATGGAAAATTTTATTTTAAATCTATTAATAATAAACAAACTTCTTATATATTATATTAAAAACTTCTCATATAAAAACAACTTTTCTAACTTTAAAAAACTTTTCATATAATTTTTTTTTCTAATCCTCTCATGTTAATGTTTTCGATCGTATGATATACCTCCAAACCAAATATTATAGAAAAACTTTTCATATAAAAACGATCCTCTCACATTAACAAACTTCTCCTATAAAATAAAACTTTTCAGATTTGGGCGAATTTAATTATGTAAATTGAAAAGTTCAATAATCTAAGAACCGTAGATCTAAAGTGTAATGGACAATTAGATTCAATTTTCTAGGCTAATTTAATGATGTAAATTAAAAAGATAAATAATCTCAGAACTGTAGATCTAAATTATTTTCTATTCAATTTTCTGGGCGAATTTAATGATGTAAATTGAAAAGCTTAATAATCTAAGAAACTTAAATCTAAATTATAATAAACAATTAGATTCCATTTTTAATTGTGTAAACTGAAAAACTTAATAATTCAAAATTTAATTGTATAAAAGCATAATCCTAATATCTAAAAGCTTTAAACTTATAACTTTAATTACTTAACTTGAGAATATAGCTCCAAACTAAATATTATATATATAAAAAATCATATGTTATTAAATTTTTTTTATATAAATAAAAATTCAATTTAGTGAGTCAATTTAACTATCTGAAATGAAAATGATAATTATCTAAAAACTTAAAACCTAAAAATGTAGTAAGCTAATATAATTATGTACATTGAGAATCTTAATTATCTAAAAAAAACTTAAATCATCAATTAAAAACCCTAATTATGCAACTATATAAATTAAGAACTCTAATTATTTAAAAAACTGTAAACTAAACTATAAACTAACACAACCACATAATTGTTGTGACTGATCAATGCTGAAAGGAATATTTAATTTACTAATGCATAGCATGTTAGGCAAAAATAACCATCCGAGGACATCAATAGCAAGAATAATAAGCCAATAAAGAAACACGCTAAGGTATGAAGAGTACGGAATAAATGGTAATGCCATAATAACTTATAGCAGTCAAATAACTTATACAACAATTTGGTTTGTAGCTTGGTAGCTACCTTAAAAATCGTTTAAAAATTTGTTTTCTGCGATCAACAAAAACACAGACATTTAAATATTGAATTCAAGAGATAAGTGACAACACTAAACAGTGGCGAGGACATATAAATTGAACAGTCAAACAAATATAAAATGAGCAAAGCTGGAGAAATAAATTACAAGTTTATGCACTCAAAGAGGCCGGCAAAGTAGTCCCGTTGTTCGAATTACTCAGTAGCCAGATTGTTTAGTATAGAAGTGTCCTGACCGGTTTCTCCACTGGTAAGCCTTTAGGTGATATGCCTTTACCGTATTACAATTGATAAGTTGGCCATGGAAATATCCAGGAGATCACGCATGCGCGGGCGTCAGATGGATTGCAGGGCTGTCCATTTTTTAAAACTTTTCTTGTTCAAGGGTTTCCTCTCACAGCCTCGACTGAGTTTTCACGTTTTACATATGCTTTACTGTATATTATAATGAGAAACTTTAAAGGGTTGGCAAGTTATTCTGCAGTCCCCCGTGCAGCAGCCATACACCCAGTAAATGTTGGTTTAAGAGTGTAACGTGTCACCAAGTTCTTAGGGTTAAATAATGTGAAGCGTTTTCACTTATTTTAGTAAGAAATTTATAAACCGTAAAAAAAATCTAAATCTGTTTAATTTTTGTTACTTATTTAGACGTGGTAATCAGTTAGTCATCATAGTAAATTTTAAATATGATCAAGTAAAAGTAAAAAAATAAACATGTAAATTGATGTCTTTATAATAGTGAGGAAGTTAGTGATTGAAATCACAACCATTGATTTACCGGGACGACTAAGAATATTCCATCAATATTTAATCTTGTCCATACAAAACTGATTAAGCACTAAAAACCTATTAAATGTACCCATTTTCTATAAGTGTACATCTATTGAAACCCTATTAAAACCCTAACTATGCAACTATATAAATTGAAAACCCTAATTATTTAAGAAACTGTAAACTGAACTATAAATTATAAAAGATAAATAATCTCAGAACTGTACATCTAAACTGCAATTCTATTCAATTTGCTAGGCGAATTTAATGATGTAAATTGACAAGCTTAATAATATAAGAAACTTAAATCCAAAGTATAATGAGCAATTATATTCAATTTTTAATTGTGTAAACTGAAAAGCTTAATAATTGGCCAAATTTAATTGCATAAAAGCATAATCCTAATTATCTAAAAGCTTTAAACTTATAACTTTAATTACTTAACTTGAGAATATAGCTCCAAACTAAATATTATATATAAAAAAAAATCATATAATATTAAAAAGTTTTTATATAAACAAAAATTCAATTTAGTAGGTCAATTTAATAATCTAGAATGAAAATTCTAATTATTTAACAACTTAGAACTTAAAAGTGTAGTAGGCTAATATAATTATGAACTTAAAAGTGTAGTAGGCTAATATAATTATGTAAATTGAGAATCCTAATTATCTAAAAAAAACTTAAACCATCAATTAAAAACCCTAACTATGCAACTATGTAAATTGAAAACCTTAATTATCTAAGAAACTGTAAACTGAACTATAAATTATAAACTGAAACCCCTAACTATTTAAAACCATAAAACTTAAACTCAAAACCCTAATTATCTAAGAACCATAACTATCTAAGAACAGTAAAGTGAAAACAATAAACCTTAAAAGTGAGAACAGTAATAAAAAGACTAAATAACTGTAACATGCATTTGTCTCTCTCCTCTAGATTCCATGCATTTCTAAGCATACCATTTGTGATGGTTGAGTAGGTGGTAGAAATTCAATAAAAACTGTTGTAGAAATTTAATAAAACCTTTTGTTGTATATTTATTATCATTTGCAGAAATGGAAAGTAATTACGGAGAAAAAAACAGGAGGCATAAAATTTGTTTCAAATGACTGTACAAACTATACCAATACACATAAATATTCACAAGATATGCTTGACCAAAAAAAAGGCAAATCATGAAAATCGTTTAGTCTCACTGCATGACACGATACTCTCTATGGTGAATACAAAGATTTCCATGGTGGTGGGATCTTCCCTTTTAATTAATAATAATACATATTTTTACACTCATCTCTTACAACCTTCTCTCTGAGCTTGCACATCTTCGCACTGCAATTCCAAAGATAACAATGAAAAACCTTATGTTAGTATAATATTTTGGTTACAAATTTTGTAAAGACTACACGGAATGCATTTAATAATATACCTGATGTGATTATCTTTTGGATTGATTTCATCTTTCTTGCATAGATAATCAAGGTCCTCTGATCCCAGAAGATGGATGCAGGCCTCGTAATTAAACATGCAAAGTTAACATAATGATTTGATGAAGTTGGTCAATTGTTTTTTTTTTTTAAGTTTTCTAGTTCTTGGGTAGAGCAAACAAACAGGCCAATATGATAGCTGCAGTATGGTTAAATGTGGTAGAAATGTAAATTTAACATTGAAAAAGATAAAATGTTAATATCTAAATAAATGTTTAAGATCAAGTTAGTTTTCTAATCATTTAAACTTGGTAATTAAATAAATATACAGTAATTTTTTAATATCATTAAGCAAATGTAAGAAAGTGGATATTTAAAAAAAAATAATAATTAAAAGATCATTAAATGTACCCATTTCCAATAAGTGTAAGCAGAAACTTTAAGCTTAATAATAACAACTTCAGAAGTTTGACCTTACCTAATGGCCACAAGATAAGATCAATATATCAGATAAATATATATTTCTGCTTATGTGGAGTTTCTGGTTATGAACTTTTCAGTGCCATTATGTATATCGACCAGTTCAAGGACTCCGAGAGTCCCCCCAAACACTTATGGGATCGTGATCATTCTTCACAACTTCACTGAAGTGCTTGAGGGAATCATCACAACTTCACTGAAGTGTTTGAGGGAACTCCAAGAGAGC
Source organism: Picea mariana (assembly GCA_032191745.1). Lineage (NCBI taxonomy): Eukaryota > Viridiplantae > Streptophyta > Pinopsida > Pinales > Pinaceae > Picea > Picea mariana. Next base: position 135,703 of record JASDQU010507096.1, read on the forward strand.
TGAACATGAATATTGACGCCTGAGTGATAATAACTACAATCTTCGTAGCAGCTCATATCATCTCCACCAGAATGGTCTAAAGAGTGGGTTGGTTATTATATAGGGAGGATGGTTATGGAATCTCTCGTCATGGCCAAATGGAGAATAAATTCTGGTTAGCGCATACATTATATTCGAGATAAATACAGTGCACCGAAAACAGATCCTCTTCTTTGGAATCCGTTTCCACAACATTGCAGGCCGCACCACCGTACAATGGCTTGTCCTGTCCTGAAATTAATGTACTTTTCCTTAGATTCCCTAATACTTAAAATGCCGACAGTTTTAAAGTAAGAGATACTTGCAAATACACGATGCGCCCTTGTGTTGAGTCGACGTACATATTGTATCGTACAGAACCGACTGGATGGACAGAACAAAAGGATCTTCCAATGACTTTGGGTAGATAGCGTGGTCTTTCACATTTTCCGTATTCGATTCCTATTGTCCCTCACAATCCATATCTGATCAGATTTTCCAGTCGCCTCAGCTCGGAAGGCACAAGCAGCCTCCGAATAGCAGAGTGTGCTTGATTCTCAATTGAACAAATTCAAGTTTGAAAAAATTGAACAACTTCACGATTTGATTATTACACCTCTACAAATATTCTACTCAACAAAAGTGATTTTCTTGTTTTCAATAATTTATGCAATTACAAAGATGTCTTTCCAAACTCTAACATCTCCTAATGGTGTTGCGATGTCTGTAATGCATATCCTTCCTCGAGATTTATCACTTACAGAAGGGACTTATCTGTTATAGCGCATCGCCATGAGGCAACCCAATGTTGTGCGTGGCTACGATTCTTTGTGTACACTCATTAAAGTAACCTTTTAGCTTGCTTATGGAGGGGAACAAAAATTTCTTAAAAGTCCATTTGAAATCGAGTTTTCCGTCACTGCTCGTGCACATTCCGAGTCAAAGACAATTTGCATTAGTGTTTGGTGATTTCTTTTTGTTTAACTTATTCATTTTCCTCCAATAAATTTTTAAATATCTACCTTATGTCGACGTCATCAATCCCATAACCTTAGAAGAATAGGTCCCTCGTATGTTGTCATAGTCCTAAAGGCACTCCACAATGAGCAATTGTTTGTTAACATAGGGAAATGCTACTTTGCCATGAACTGCAGTTCTTTATTGTCGATGATGAAGAAGTATAGTCACTGTACCATCCCTAGATCCTTGGGCATTGCCAGAAAAAAATTCCGATTCTTTTACTAAAATAATTAACGAAAAAAAAGAATATCAACTATGTGATTATAGCATATACAATAAAAAGTGAGGAAAAGATGTGCATAAATATTCACACACCACATAAATTAATACATAGGCGACACTTATATTTAATAAAAAAAAAACATCAATTACATTCAAACCTTTTACGTTCCTCCTAGCTTTAGATTTCACTGTTCATAACTTTGAACAGTGGGTCATCCCCAATATGGGGCTCAAATTCTACTTGGTAAAGGATTCCTAACCAAGCTAAAGTCTCTTAGACAATAGCAAAGTTAAACATAGGTGTCAAATCAAACTAACACCCTACAACCCCTCATTCCCCACGTCTGTCCTACCCCAAGAAGTGTGTTCATTCTCTCCTCAATAGTCCTTTGGTTGCTCCACTTCCCTTTCGGGGCTTCAACAACAGGCCAGAGAGGAAGTCTCAGAGCCCTCTAGCTACTGCTTGGCACCTTGGAAAATCAATCCCCGACAATCCTCTCACCTGGAGAGAATTGCTCACGGGCCTCACAATCCGCTTCTTCAATGTCCTGCGGGCCTAACAACCCACCTCTTCAATCCAAATCCAAAGCTTCCCCGAGTACAAGTAAAAGTACTAGCAACATGAAGGTATGGATGAGAGTAGTATGGAGGTGGCGAGGTGAAAATGATAATGGAGAAGATCCCAAAAGAACTAAATGTTCCCAACTTGACACTTGTAATGTTGGGAACTAGCTTGGGTCCACATGGAATACGTTTCCCAACCTTGGGACTTAGGATATACAGAATATCCATACTTTATATTTCTTTGGGCTTAAGCCACTTAGCTTAGCCCCTTTTCCCTAGACTCTTAGCCTCCCCCTTTCCCATTCTGATAGAGTTTATCCCCCCATACTATTTTACATGGTTGGTCTAGAGCAGTGATGTGTCTTCATTGAAAAAGATTGAGTGTGATTACATTTTACAAAAATAGGCTCATTGGTCTTGCAACTTGTGTCTCACCAACCTAATAATGACACAGACACTTTGGCCTCAAAACACATACATACAAAGGCACTCTAGCTCAAAAGTGTTGTGGCTCACCATTATACATGTAAAATTACATCTATATTTACAATTTGGGTTCGGCCTAAGGGTATTACATTCCCCTCCCCCTTATTTATGCATTATCCAGAGTGCAGTATATACACATATACAGCCAGAAGTTCAAAAGTAATCAAACAGATGCGAATAATCTAACCGCATAGCATCCTCATGCTGCCAAGTTGCATCCTTGGGACCATACCAGGTCTATTGAACCCTTACTAGCCCTATGGCTCGATTCTGGAGTTGTTTGATCTTTCGGTCCAATATGCAAACTAGTTTCACTTGAAAGTCATATTCTTGTTCCACCTGAATCACATTCTAATCAATTACATGATTAGCATCAGGTACATGTTTTTTAAGAAATGATACATGGAACACATTATGTATACACATTGATGTAGGTAAGGCAAGCATGTATGTTATAGGAACAATTATCTCCATGATTTGAAACATCCGACAATAACGAGTTGTGATTTTTGAACAATTTCCCAAATTCAGGGAGCTTATATTGGCCTTTACTTTTAATAACACATGGCGCTACTACATATAGGCAGATTATTCCACGAAAATTTTCCAAGCTTCCACTAGTGTCATCCTTTTTTTAAATAGGGAGGGATTTTCGTCAATATTGCCACGAAAGTTCGTCATAATATCCACAATTTTTTTTTTTTAATCTAGTCGGAATTTTCGTCGCAATAGAGACAAACTTTCGTGGCAATATCGATAAACATTTTGTCTATCTCATTGCTCGGTGTTAACGACTAGTTGACTATTTTATCTATATATAGGTGACTTTAAGAGACTTTGCGACACAATTGCTATAGTTGCGACACTATTCTTGGCTTTTGTTTGAACTGTTTATTTTTTCCGTCACCCACTGGTTGAACAAATCCAATTCTTCATCTACATAGATTGGATTTTGAACTTGCAAGGTTAGTATGTTATTTTTTATTGATGTACTCATTTAACTTGTAAATTTTTGTTCAAATGTCAAAATTTCATTTAGCTTGTTTTTTCCTTGATAATATATTATAATATGTGTAGTACCATATTTCATGTCTTTGGTTTTTGGATCTATTTAGTATATTCTATGGAAAAGGATATGTGGATTCCATAATATTCTAGGTTTATAGAATCCACATACCCTTTTCACTTCAATTTTAGCTATAATATCTCTCTATTTTCATTGATAAAGATAAAGAATTGCTCTTGAAACTCAATCCTGATCGGTGAAACCCGAGGCTAAATGTTGTGGTTGATGTGATCACGTGTGTACATCTGGACGGTGGTTAAAGTGTGGTCAACAACTCATTAGGAGATGAAACAAAGTCTCAAAATCAAAAGTGTATTCTTGCATTTACTACACATAGAATGCGAGTAACATCCATCGTTATTTGTACTTTTAATTAATACGTGGCTATTTATGGATTTAAATAATAATAATAATAATAATATTTTTTTTAGTTTTGTTGTTAATTGTCACCTCCAACCAGGGAAAATTACTCACTTCAGAGTTTTTGACCAATCAAAAAATAGAATTTTGAATATTTAAAAATAAAAAATTATTTTTATTTATATATAAAATTCTCTTTAATAAATTTTAATGAAAAACATTATAAAACATTGTTAAAATTTTTGTAAATTTACAAAAGTCAAATTGATTTTGACTTGCAATCGATTGTTATATTCTCTTCTTTAGCAGGGACTAATAAGATACATAAACACTAACCATAAACTTATGTTAGGTATATATGTCATTATTATATAAAGAAAACATTTGTACACATATGACCTTATTATAAAGATGTTATCTATGTCGTCATGATGTTGATCCTCTACACATATGATCACCTTATTATAAAGATGTTGACCTTATTATANAAATAAACATTTCATAATCGAAAGGAGTAGCTAAATTATAAAAAATTGACAACTTAATGTTTGGTATGGTGTAGGTAAGACAATTACTTGTCACAACAAGGATTTGTCACAATGAACGAAAATGACAGGAAACTTGCTCGGTTAAGAGCGGCATTAGAGGCAAGGGGCGATGAAAAATTCCATTTCCCTTGCTATGATTGCAGAGGCTTGCAAAATAGAAGACTTTTAATAACAACAGCCCAAAGACATTGTAGGGATAAGGGACATGCTGAAGGGGGTTATGAATATCGTCCCTTGGTAAGATGATTCAATATTTAATGTATTTTTGTAATAATCAGTATGTCATAAATTTTAGTAATA
>JASDQU010507097.1:7211-41521 GCA_032191745.1 Picea mariana
GTTTTTCCATTTCTTGAATTCTATCCTTCATTGTCTGCAATTCACTCTTGAACCCTAAGAATCTATCCTCTATTTGAGTTTGAATGGTATCTTTAATTTTTTTATCAATCATTGCCTCTAGCTCTATTTGGAGTTTTACGTCTCTTTCTTCACTCCTTTTTTCTAATGTTTCTAAATCTATTTGGATTTTGGCATCTCTCTATTCTCTTCTTTTTTCTATTGATTCCATATAATCGTAAAGGATCTCTAGGGTGATTTTGGGGGGCCTCCCCTTGTTAGGATGAGCTTTTGGAATAGTTGGTGGAGTGCTCATATTGAAAAGAAGAGAACAAAAAATGTAACAATTAATATTATGGGTTGACTTTGTCTCTCAAATCACTTTTACTTGTGAAACTTAAAATAAATAATAAATAAAATATATTTAAATCTCTTTATTTAAAATTAAAATTGAATCAAAGTAAAAAGTGACTCACCTCATTTCAGAGGTCCAATTACTCAACCCATTGAAGAAGCCAAAAATAATTTCCTAAAACCCCAGAGAAGTCCGACCTGGGTAAAAAAGGTAAAAATCAAAGTTATTCCCGTTCAAAACCCCATATATAAAATCTTAGAAATAACTTCTCCTTAACAAAAAAAAATATCGTTCAAAACCGCAGAGAAGTAGTATTCTCATTGAAAAATCACAGAGAAATAATTTCAAAACTGCAAATAATTTCAAAACCGTAGAACCACCAAAAAATATTATTCTCGTTCAAAACCGTAGAGAAATAATTTCAAAACCCCAGAAAAGTAGTATTCCCGTTCAAAATCGCAGAGAAGTAGTATTCCCGTTCAAAACCACAGAGAAATATTATTCCCATTCAAAACCGCAGAGACGAAGGAGGGAGATATCCCCGCCTTCTACATGGCCTCGTATCTGTTGGACGTCATTTGCGCCAGGAACACTTTCTCTAGGATGAACCTGAATTAGCACTCTTCAGAGCTTGTTGTCCATGTACAGTTCAACATCGTATGTGAAAATAGGTACAAAAAGTCCTATGCTGTTATCTGTGATCAATTTATTGCACACATTTACTTCTTTCTCTTCAGTAAATAATTCCCTAGGTTGTCTGATAAAGAAAAGAAGGTTATAGCCAAAATTGGTCACTGGTATTTAGATGAATGAGAAACCTACATCAGGATTTTTGGCACCACAGGGGCACCCCACTTATTACCCATTTATGTTCCTGATCGACTAGTGTTAGGGGAGATTTGCTATCAGATCATCCTGTAAGGATACAATTCCACTTTAGTAAAAGACAAGAAGTGGGCCTTCATACCATATGGGTTTCATATTGGCTTCTACATGGTCAAAGACACCACACATGCTAAGCAAGAAGGGCTAGGTCAATTAGAATTTCGGTTCCAAAATGACCAATTTCGCAAACATGATCCTAAGGGCCTTGTCCTACAGCACACATCGCAAGTATCATCTTGTTGGCCTTATTCCCATGACCGGTTCGAAGATGAAATTTTCACTGAAAATGATCAAGACTGGAATGAGGTGGCATCCATAAGGGTCGATCCTCGAGGAGCTAGGTTTAAAGCTATGAGTTGGGAGGACCAAGAAACATCTTTGGAGCAGGCAGCTGAAGAAATTATCAGGACTCGAGAAGGAGCGGTAGCATATGAATCGGGTGAAGAAATAGGAAATCCCCAAGAAGACGTTGAAGCGTCGAGAGTTTTTTAGGAATCCCCAGTACAAGTCAGGGATTCCCCTGAAATTCAAGCTACATAGGGGATGGGGGAACTCTTATACCAACAAATACAATTGCTAATGAAGTGAATTCAGAATGACCCATACCTTATCATAAGACCTGTGATTTCAACTATCGTCTGAAGCATCCTGACAGAGTCAAGCGATCTCGGTTCCACAAATCCTGATAACACCAATGGGTTAGGCAACCCTGAATCCACAACATCATTGATCAATCACTCAGAAGGAGGGACAACTCAACCAAAGATAGGTCAGGTGTCTATAACAACACAAGCTCCCAATCCCTTGAGCACACTTATACATATATACAGCAACGATGTGAGTCCAGAGCCCTCTTGTGGTACCTCGGTGTGTGTCCAAGAGGAAGAAAGTCCCAAAAAAACCTCTTCCCCTGAGCCTGAGGTCCAAGACAAGGAGGTATCACAAAAGGAAATGGAAGTTGAAGGTGGCCTTGATGCAAAAGAATCTGATGAACCAAAAACCGAAGCAGGTCCAAATGCGAACCTCTACAAAAGGAAATCTGCAGTTCTGCAGCCGAAGATAAAGTAAGCAACAATTCTATACCTGACACCTCTATTATACTCAGTATTCAAACCCCCAACGAGCGACAAGTAGATGTAAGATCTACAAGGTGAAGCGAGGAAGTTCGAGAGTCCACTCTTGAACAAATACACACTGCTAGAAGCCTAGGAAACAACCTCACATGGGGCAATCAGCAAATACTAGAGCCAGTAGATGAGGTAGCATACATCTATGAAATCTCCTGTGATCAAAAGAGAAAGGACATCATGTTGGGCTTGTGATTTAATACATTTTATTGCAGATTCTTGGCTTCTTTCACGATTGAGTTGCTAATATTTTCATACTCATGAAGTCTTCTTCTTATGGATTCTTGCAAAACCTTGCTCATATGCTTTGGCATTCTTTTGATATCATTGCAACACTACTACAAGAAAATGCATCCATTTTGCTATCACTACTACCTTCAAACATCAGGCACTTATGATCGTGTGTGCAATCTATTAAACAGAGGTGTTCCAAATCTCTATGTTATTAATGGTATCGCTCATTGTAACAATGGAATGACAATTTATAGAAATCGAGATAATGATGAAGGATCATTCAACCAAGTTCATATACTTGTCGTGAGGAGCCTGAATGGACAAATAGAATGTCACTGGAATGACATATTGTGCATACCAATCTGTGCATTGGTTAAGCTATTTGTTTTCCTGGGTTCTGGACGTGGCGATCAAGTGTTTAAATGTTGAGCGCCATTCCTAGGACATTTGTTAGTCATTTCTGCCATACAATTGTGTTTATGCGTTGTGCTCTTTTATAGGTGAAATTGTAAACTTGCTTGAAGACTGCCACATTGCCTCTTGTTTAAAAGATCTCCAASAGAATTATCAACGCCATGTGTTTACTACCACACAAAGAAAGTGAACAAGTCGATATCCAAGGAAATCCACCTAGCTCTATTCTTGTATGAATTGGTCAAATTCTCCTCAAACACAAATGGTGGACAACCCATTCACATTAAACTATCTTCTCAGCTCCTTCTCTTTTGATCTTTTCTAGGTGTTTCTTTTACATTCTAAGAATAAATGTATTGCCTTATCTCATGACACTTTGTGTCATGAGATTAAGGTGTTCATAAGAATCGATTACATAATGTTGTTATTCATTTGTAAATGTAACCATATCACAAATGGTATCGCCTATATTAAGGGGCGCAAAAGCATTCAGTTGCACATGTAATCGATATAATGCTTATCAAGAGGCACAGGGTAAGTAACCGAAACAAAATTGTAACTGATCCAAAACTCTATATAAGAGTTGCTATGCTCGATAGAGGGGGACAAAAATTAGATGGAATTATCGAGAGTAGATATGGGGGGATGGGGAAGATTAATAGTATGTAGAGAAATGTAGTAGAGAGTAGATTTACAACAATTGTATTCTTTATTTTCAATAAAATTCAGAGTTGTTCTTTTATGAAGTTTTATTTCTCTATAAATTTGAAGCAAGATATTTGATGAGAGATATTTGAAGAATTGGCATGTTGATGAAGAAGGCAGGGCCCCCTTCTTTCGAGACAGAGCTGGAAGTGTTATGTTTAGTATAGTTTCTAGTTTATTAGAGGCTTGAGATTTAAATTATTATCTTTCAACAAGAGTTTGATTTCAATTTCCATTTTTCAAATTGCCCATTGATTTAATAGAGCAGAAGTAGTAGTTTTGAATTCATAAACTATTTTGGATATCTCATTAAATAGAAAGGTTTCATTCGACTTCAGTAGGGCTTTTCATTTCATTTCAATAGAAGTTGTTGAGTGATTATGGAGTGATAAGTAGCAGAATTAAAACATTATTTTCAGCCATCAATGTCCAATAGATCTTTTATATGCCTAGAACACATTTTGTGGTTAGTGCAAAACTAGTGCAGGATTAGTGCAGAACGAGTACAGAACAGGGTAGATTAGTATAGTTTCTTTCAGTAGTTTCTTTTGAAGTAGATTGACATTCTTGAAACTCTCTCTTCAACCCTGCACATACAGTGTTGGTTCCTCTAAGTATACCTCCCCAGGTTGACAATTAAATGTTGATTTACATGGTATATCTTTAGCCCAACACATCATTCAAAGGACTGCAAAGAAGAGAAGGATCATCTTGGATCACTCCATATTAGTTACTACTGAGGAGAACTTAATCAACACAGAATACGTCGTACGTCTCAACTGATTGGCATGGGAAAAGGCCTCTATGATGCCACCCAAGATAGAGCTAGGAGGGATGAAAAGGAATTAGCCACCACCCTAAAGGAGCTCGAAAACTTGTGCCATCTAGCCAAGTAATACAAGAGCGCTACGTAGACCAATGTGTATATGAAAGGTGAGTTCAACGGAGTTTACAACAAGTTCAAGAAGGAAAGGCACTTATTAACCATGAACATAGTCGAGTTCTAGGAGGACACTCTCATGGCACTCGCAACGTGCAAAGAGATGGAGCGATGGCATGAAAAGGCACAACAAGTGTTAGAGAGACTCGAATATATTGAGGTAGTACAACAAGGTTCAGAAAAGGAAAGACATGGCATTCGACAGGTAGGAAAAATTAGTCTCAACCGCATGAAGAGATCTACCAAGTACTGGGCTAAGATGTCTCGAGACCCACACCAAGAAATCCAAGAGCAATGGGACAAGTGCTAGAAACACTAGGGTAAAATTAATAAAGTGATGAAGGATGTCGGTCTCCCCAAGTTCAGCATCCCCGATGAATTTATCAACCTGAGCGACGTGTTCAAGGTGCATGATGAACAAGATTCGCTATGGGCCGAAGAGTGCACAAAGATAATTGATGCAGGGCCAGGGAAAGTGAAACAATTCGTGGAAAACCCGATCAGAGCTTGAACCATGCTACAACAACTGAACTCCAGTTTGGTAAAGTATCGAGCGCATGCAGTGAATATTAGAGGAGTATATGCTATGCCAATGGAACAACACATATTCCCATGGGCTCAAACTTGAGAAGATATGTTTATCAGTTGGTCTAAATATGAAAGAAGTCATCCTTTTCAAGAAATATCTTGGGTGGGTTGTTAAAGAAATTGTTGGATGATCACACCACATCACGATTTTTGTTTGGTTCAAACTGTACTTAGCCGTTAATTTCAGTTGAATTTTATATTATAAATAAGGACATCGACCAATTAGTCAGGGTCGATGGTTGTTGTAAGAAGTGTTTCTTTTTGGTTGTTAAGAGTTACTTTGAGACTGCTATGAATTGCGAAGTCCTTCGGGACCAAAGACAAGCTATTTTCATTAGATGTATGTGATTGGACTTGGAAACAAACTACTTCCTATCCTGCTCCATGAATGATGCAGTAAATGAGTAAGAGCAATTAATTATGTTGTCAAGTTATCTGGTGCAATGATTTGATGTTCTTTGCTTTAATGATGAAGATAAATCATTGTGTTATTATGTGATGAATGTTATGGTAGATGAATTATTTTGCTTACTATGACCTTGATTACATATGTGTTTTCTTTCTGTTAATTAGTTTTCTTAGACAGTAATTGGATGCTCATTTGGTTAATGTATTAGTACTAGGCCCTTTGGCATAGAATCATTGTTTTCATGTTTAAGCAGTGGGTTATCCCAAGCTCAACCTCTTCCCAGTAGTTAAAAATCAATCCCATTACTTTTCAAGTTGGTTTATATTGGCTTGCATCTCTCACACCATCCCCACCCAAGAGAAAATATAGAAAGGAACAATCCTAACTGAGGAAGAGAGTTCACAAGAAAACACAAATCCCATCGATAAATTGGTTGGATTGCAAGATCTAGAGAACCATTCCATCTTAAACATTGTAGAGTCTAATTGGGCATCAGTGGTGGGCTTGGTTCCTACTGTTAAGTCAAGGGATTTAAGCCCCATCAAAAATAATGTATGGAATGCAACCCAGGGGAGTATCTGAGTTGAGAGAATTTGAACAGAGTGAGATCAGAAGCGTTGGAGCAGAAGATTTTGCTGCAGAAATATAGAAGCTTCATAAACAGATCAGAGGACATTTGCAGAGCTCTAACCAAGAGTACAAGTGAAAATTTGATCAAAATCATGGAGAACTTCAATTTGAAGTAGGAGATCAGGTTCTGGTACATTTCAGGAAAGAAAGGTTCCCTAGGGGAGCATGTAACAAGTGGAAGATGAAGAAGATAGGGCCATGTAAGATATTAAGGAAGTTTGGTGCAAAATCCTATGAGATTGAGCTTCCATATGATGTGGGAATATGACCCATACTCAATGCTTCATACCTGTAACCTTATAGGGAATATGAATCAGAGGGATCATAAGTTCAAGAGAATATTTAGTGGGAGAAACAAATTCCTATAGCAGAAAAACCACATATGGAGAAGAACATTGATCAGAGGATTAGCAAGAAGACCAGGAGGAAGACCCATCTTGAATATCTGGTCAATTTGAAGGGACACCCAATAGAAGATGCCAGTTGGGAAAATGAAGCTCATATCCAAAAGGATGGAAAGTCGGTGCAAGATCTCATGGACAGGAGTCCATAAATTTTTGTTCAGGGGAGTATGATGTATGAGCATCATTAGTGAACACTTGTGGTAGGAAAACTCAACGCTTGGGGATCATTTCAGAATCTGAAACGCTGGGATTTATTGCAAATCTTTTGGAGATGATTGGAAAAACGGAAGAAGATCAAGCACTTGGAAGTTGATGATCACGAGTGATATGGGAGTTTCACTCCTAGCGTTGAATGTAACCAAACTTAGGTAGTAGTTAGGTTTTTATTTCGAGTAGACAAGTAGTCAAAGGAACCCTAAGGACCCTCTAAGATAAATAGAGGTTTTGTACGCCCAAATGAGGTTGTTGTGAGTTAGTAGGAAAATTCAGATTTTTCAGTTTTTGTTTGATCATTGCTATAGCCATTTACTTTTGAATGAATACAACAGAGGAAAATTGATCCAAATTCATTGTGTTGCTACTGTTTCAAATTCCCTATTATTGTTATTTTCATGAATGAATGAGTTTTTGTTTCGAGTATCTGAAGATGTAAAATGTTAGTATAAGTTTCAATTTTTCTCTTCTGTAAGTTATGAAAGGAGTGCATGTTGAACGCAAGGAGTGTGTGTAAGAGAGCCTTTTTTGACTCAAAACTTAGAAGAGATAGCGTGAAACTTGTGTATGTAGAGTGTTCATACTAAGCGCAAGGAGTGCGCGTAGAGGCAAACTTGTTTCAAGTTCGAAATCTCAGGAGATCGAGCATAGACTATGATAGGAGGGCACCAGAAAGTATTTTGAAATACACAGAAGGGCAGAGTCCCTTAGAGACTGAGTAAGTTAAAAAATCAGGGAGACCTAGTGCAAGTTTGCACGCAGAGCACAAGTGTGCGCTAGGGTAAAGTCAAAGTCCATTGATGAAATCTCAGAAGGGATAGCGCTTTCCAAAAGTGTAGACGTGGTCCAAGAGATGGACTCATAGGAGGAACAAAGGCCGAGGCCTTTGGATACTTATAAATTCTTATAAGTCAGAGGAAGTCAAAATCTCAGGAGGCAGAGAGACAATGGTTGTTGGATCACCGATTCAGAGGACCAACAACCATATGATCAAATCAAGGTGTGCGAGCCTTATATTTTTTTACACATAAGACAAGGAACTTGCCAAAGTTCTTATGTCCCAAATTAATTTGGGACCATCCGATCATCCAAAGTAAATCTCAACCGTCCGGTTGTCTGAAGGAAATCTCAAGCGTCGAATTGTCCGAAGTAGATATGAACCATCAGATATAAAGAATAGTTGGCATGAATCTATGGATACTGGATAAAGATCTAAATTAAATGTGAATCGTCCAATCCAGAGGGCAGGTGTCATAAATTCATGGGCGCCAGGTAAAGACCTGAAGTAAATATCAACTGCCTGATTCGAGAGAATTAGATATAAATCGTTGGTTTGGAAGAGGCAGATCTCAACCATCAGTCTAGAAGCACCATCAACAATGTAATATCGATAGTCATGCTTGATTGCGAGGCCAAAAAGTGTCTAGATGTTAAAATTTTGAGGGTGGGTCGCAATTGAAACCATGGTATTGGTGAAGAGGTACGTGGAAATTGGAGGTAAATTGTGGGGAGAAAAGCGGTTGATCCCAAACCACTCTTGGGCACACCCATAATTGTGCATTTATGCAAGGACCTAGTCTGAGGTCACATGCGACGAGGGGCAAACAAGAAAAGAGCTAGTACCTGAAACCTGAGAGTTCAATAGTCAGAGGAGGTTGTAGGTGCCATATAACGTGCACCAGAGGAGTGAGAGAACCTGTGTTAATTCGCAAGTGAGACCATTAAGGTATCAAAGAGACAATTCAACTCTAATTTAAATATCCTTGACTGGGAGGTCATGTATCCCTTAGGAGAGAAGGGGGGGTTTCATCATTACACACCTAAGTGTCACAATACCAAATTTCTCACTTTTGTATCGCAAGTGTTGCAATTTTTATACAACAAAGTGTTGCACCATCAAATGTCACAAATAACTGTCAAAATCAAGTGTCGCACTTTACCAAGTGTCACAATTTCATCACCATGAAAAAGTGTAATAATCCATAGACATGTTGAAGACGAAACCTATTAGTTGGAGATTGAAATACTACCTTTTTCCTTGATATTTTGGCCTTGTTTGAAATTCATCACCCCCCCCCGCCGCCCATATAAAAGGAGGCATAAACCCTGATCATCTCCCCCCAAGACATTTATAGGGAGTTATAGTCTCTCCCTGTGCTCAGTTATGGGGGGGTGATGAATTAGTTTCAACCATCATGCCTTTCTTTGTGAGGTTGTTTCTGGAATATTTCAGTTGGTTAAGGGATTGGTTCGAGCTACCTCCTATTCAAGGCAAGGACAATCTTGTTGGTTAAGACAAATCCTCATTTGACCATATCATCTCCTCAAAACTATCATATGGTTGTGATACCTCGAATCATATATAATTGATTCCATACTTGAGTGAAAGGGGGAGAGAACCTAGAGCATCATATCTATGATTTTGTGACATTCAAGGGGTTGGAAAGGAGAGCTTCAAAGAGTTTTTGCAACATCAAGATTGAGACTGTAAGTGTTCCACTATTGATTTCTTTCCATTAATATATAACTTGGATTATTCCCTTCATTCCTATGTGTTCACTATATGCATGTCTATTGTTGTTTAATTCATCATAGGTAGATTTGTTCCACTTGAAAATATAGTGTATAAGAAGAAGGTATTCTTGTGTTCTTTATAGGAATTTTCTTGTACCTTGGACATCAATATCAAGGGTTGGAGAAACGAGGAAAACCGATGTAAAAGAGGTGAGTCATCTATCCTTCTCTTCTCACTCTAATTTTTGACATAGAGACTAGATCTAAAAGGAAATTAGTAACTATTTGTTTCTCTTTGTCTTGGATCAAAGAGGTTTTGATCCAAGGGTGGTTTCACTTATCCGCATGGGAAATGTTTCCTCACTTTCATATAAGGAACATTCAAGGAAGTTAGGATTTCTTTCCAGTTATGCGAGGAAATGCACCTCACTTACCTTTTCCCTCGTATGGATGAAGCTTCACAATTTTTGGAAGACATTGTTGTTTCCTACAAACAACCTCTAGTTGCTTCCCATGAGTCCTCTCCCAACCAACCATTGGTTGATGAAGTGGTCCATATGATCCAATCATTAGTTGATACGACCCTTCCCTTAGAGAGTTTTTGAACCACATACATTTATTTTCTTTCACTCCTCCATACTTAAATTTTTTATGATCCCACAATAATTTTGTGTCATAAAATACGCACTTCTCTTTTCTGTGGCCTACATATTGTATCATACTTATCCACTTTACCATATATTGGTGGGTTCATGGGTGGCAGAATCATGGATGCATATTTTATTATTTATGAAACTCGCTACCATTGCTTGGTTTATTTTTCATTTTTTGTGGAATCAGGGACTTGTAATTCTTTACTAATCCATGTTTATAAGTCTGACCAATAAATACCAATAGTTGACCATTTCACATATTTGTGGACTCGCAGACTCATTTAAATATTTCTTCCATATTCGATTCCCCACCATGACGTGTCATATTTATTTCACACTTATCGATTTATATTCAATACTTATTCTATGGACTCAATTGCTAAATTGAATTTCAAAAAGGTCGTTATTAAATGACATATTTCTCGAGGAAATTTCATTTAATTCTTATATTCGTCCATCGAAAATAGAACTTATATATTATTATCTTACCATTTTTATAAGCAGTGATACAAGGAATTTCATCAATCTTGTGAACATGGCTAAGATAAAACAACAATTTTGCGGAGATAATTTGAATATATTCGCCAGAGAAGATCATAATTATCACTAGTCAAGATCTTATTGGTATTATGTGACATTACCAAACAAATACAATAATAAAATTTAGACCTCAGGAATGGATCGTGATGGTTGTGTTCCTGAAGTTTTCGACTATAAAGAAGTGATCAATTGGTGCATAGATAATTTTTTTCAAAATAAAAGGATGATTCCACTGCAGAATGGTTCCCCTATTTCATTGGCACCATCAATCTTCAATAAATTTTTTAAATTACCAGAGCTGAATCTCACCTATAAAGGAGACAAAGACAAAAAAATTCTTAAAGGAAAAAATAACGAAATAGAGCTCCTACAAGAGTATTTTCACTTGATCCAATAGAAATTCCACAATACTTATCTAGTATTAAGGTGATTTATCTGAAAGACCCTTATCGAGAAATTGCTCAAATTTTAACTTTAATCACTAGTTAGGATTCTACTGCAACTATTCCTTGGTTGTCCCTCTATATTTTACATTTTACAGTCCATGAAAATGTTGTCCTTGACTCGGAAAAAATTATATCTAATGAATTCTCTTCACAAATAATCAATTTTAAGAGTGATAAGAAGTTATACATGGCTTCTTATCTGATATTTTCCATTACATATCATCATATTTTTGAAGGCATGAGTATCGGAAAGAGGGAAAATTCCAAGGTTGATCCTATGACCATGTGGTATCAGGCCCAGTGGAAACAAAAGGTTGTTCATCATTTTTATGAAGTTTATAATGATTTTGTTTCTGTATTCAAAAATTTTATCTTTGGAGAAGATACTTCTAGACTTTCATTGGAAGCATCCGCTTTTCTAAACAAAAAGGGAGTTCAGGAGAAAATGGACCATCAAAATATTATCAAAATCTTATGTTCTCATTAGAAACCTATTTTTATTCATTATTGTGTTTCGGATAAACTATTTATCATAGAGGTAGAATGACAATACAAGTTTTGGTTTCATGTTTTCTATGAAAAAGGGAAAAAACAGTTTATTCCTTTTCCGTGAAAAGTGGGTGAAATTTTGTTTAGGGGAATTGCAAAAATTGATGAGTTTGCTTCATATTTTGACCATCATATTTAAAATTTACAGAATAAATAAAGAGGTTTGATCGTAATAAACTCTTCTATAATCATATGATATCATTTGGAATCACTCTTGCATTGGTTAATACCCTTATATTTGGAGAATAAGAAGGAGATATTCATGACCCTCATATTCAGAGTATAAATAAAATTGATGGTGACCTAGAGACTATTGTAAGTACTACAGAACATTACAAGCAAAGAGGAAGATCATCAGGAGAAAGAAATGCCCAATCTCATGTTGTTTCTCATAGAAGTGTTTTACCTAAAATAAATTCTCAGCCTACAACAACTCAACAAAGAAAATCATCAAGTAATAATTCAGGTGACGATCAAGAGAAAAACCCTTCTCAAAGAAACCTATAAAACCCTCATAAATTGGCAGTTAAAAGGAAAAGAACCAATTCTCAACAAGGAGGGGAAGAACAAGACATGAGTGAAGATAATATTTCTATTGAAGGCATGGATTTGGATGTTGATATTGAAAATATATGGTTTTGGATGAAGAAGGGAATACAAAGGAGAATGTACAATTTTCTATCGAAATTGATATCCAAGATGAATTTTTTTTTGATGAAGAAACTTTTTTCGTACAAAATGCATTGTTTGATAAATCTTCCAAGAAATTAATTTTTGAAAGAAATTTGAAAAATAAAAAACAAAATTCTCCATCTACCATTGATCTCATAGATATGTGTCCATCAAAATTATCTCTGATCCATACAGTTACAGGAGATTCATTAGATTTTTCCATAATTGACATGGAAGAGGAAAATTTCAAGCTTAAAGAGAGAATCAAAGAATTGGAAGCAAATTTGATGCCTCCATAAATACTAGCCACCCATGTTTCCATGGTCTAGCCTGGCGAAAGTTTTCAGAGAAACCCTGATTCAAGTCTTATATTGAAAGGAGTTTTAATTTTACTTAATTCTACTTGACATTTTGTGGAAGAAAATATAGAGAAAAGGATGTCACTTATTTTAGATATATGGGACTTAGAAAAAAAAATATTCTATCAGTCTCAGAATACAAAATATCAATGAATATTTGAATACAGACCTAAAACACGATGAAGGATTATTTACAGATGGAGTTGTTATGTTTTCTGCAAAAGTCTCGGCAATGATGGCACAAAAGAAACGAAGAATATTTTCCTTCTCAAATTAGTATAGAGCAATTAAAATCCTGATGCATTCAAAGGATTAATACATTAAAAGGACTATTAAATGAACTCATTGAATTATCACATAAAAATACGGAGGAATATTCAAAAGTGAATGGGTTAGATATTGCAGGTACTACTATCAAAGTATCAGATCCAAATTTGATATCAAATTCAATGCTTATGATGAGACAACAATTTGAAGAAAAAGTTTAAACTTTGAAAATATTATCAGCAAAAAAATTTGATAGTATGATGGAGTATACTTATGATGATATTGATAGTTGGCTTATGGAATATACACATAGAAATGAAGATATTGAGACTACATTACAAAATTTATCAATTGACCTTAGAGAAATTGAAGGTGAATTTTAATATCAAAGTCAAGCAAGAAATGACTGATGCTCCCTTAAGAGAATAGATTCAAGAATGGTTAAACAAGTCTTTAATAAAATTTTATGAAACTCCAACGAAATCAGTTAATATTATTAACATAACTGCAACCAACAAGTCTACAAAGGGTGCATCATCAATCAAATGAAAGGGAGAGATTCCATCACAATAATTCCATATTGATCACATACTTTATTCCTTCTCAAAATTCATCCATTTGTATTTATTGTTTCACTAGAAAAATATAACCGAGTTCTGATAACCTCTTTGTTGTCTTCTTTCCAGATCTTGTTGCTCACATTATGCTCCAAACTCTTTTCTCCTCTTTTTACTTCTTGTGTATATTTTATGGTCCACAGGAGCCCCAATCCTAGTCCATTTATGGACAAACACCTTTAAATTTATGAGATTGTAACAAACCATATTATTTTTGAGAAATCCCAGAGAACTATCTTAGAGTTGGTTTTGACTGTATTTTAAAACTCTGAGTTTTGAGTATAAGATATTTGAAATCAGCTTATCAAATTCTATTTTTGATCTTAATAAGCAATACTCTTTCAAAGTTCTCTTGTGTGATTGGATCATTTTCTTTTATTTTGAATGTGATCAGAAAAATATGAAATCATGATGGATGTGATGAAGCATTGTTATTTTCTATAAAAAAAAAATTAGTATGTGTGATGCTTGAGATTCCTGGTCCATATCTCAGGAATTCTTTATTAAATTTACTTTTGTCAATTTAACTTTTCTTGAGCGAAGAAGATTTGAATTATGTCACTCAACATAATTCTATATTTTGATATAATATATCCAAAGAAAATATTTGAAAGATAACATAGGAGTACCACCTCTATAAAAATGTAGGGGAATATTTATATTCTCATGAGATTGTCGTTTCGGTCTTGAAAGATTCAAACATCAACATTTTTGGAGACTATAATGGGGATAAAATATAATAAGTTGGTTTTAGAAAAGATTTCCTTATGACTCAACCTCAACCTGAACGACCCCAGTTAGAAATTGGATTGAGAAATCAAAGAAGTATTTTGCATCAATTGTATAATCTTGTGTTAACAACAGCCCAAAACCAAGAAGAATTGGAAGGATCCTAGTAAACCCTTTTCCAAGAAGAAGAAAGACAAATTATTAGAATACAAAGAATAGAATAAATACAAATCATTAGAGTCCAAGCACAAAACAGAAATTGAAAATAGAAGGTTATAAGGGATCGATAACCAGAAGTAAAAGTAAACAGTTTCATACTCTAGAAACTAAAGATCTCTCCTTTGAAGAAAAAGAAAAGGGTTCAGTCATGGGTGATAGAGGTACTGAATAAAGATGTGAATAAAGGCATGAAGAAATATGAGAAGAAATACATGAAGAAAGACGTGAAGAAAGGCATGAAAGAAGAAATCCAAGAAGAATGGTTAACAATTTCCCTCTTAACCTTTGAGGAGAGAATCATCATCTTCCAAATCTCCTGCAGGTAACATTTCCAATATTCTTAGGTGATGGAGAAATAGATCCTAAAAGACATATGGATTTATTTTTTGATATGTGTGATTTTAACTTTATAGAATATGACGATGTAATGGTGAGATTGTTTCTTCACACATTGATTGGTCAAGCATACAAGTGGTATAGATCCTTACCTAAAGGATCAACTAAATCATTTAATGATATTGAAACAATGTTTTCGAATATGTATGGTCCCTCGATGGCATACCATAATCTTCTTACACAATTCACTCGGATATGTCTGATAAAGAATGAAAAAATTCAAGAGTTTAATATAATATCTTTCAAGACATTAAATAAAATTCTAGAGGAACAAAATCCTAATGATAATGTGATACTTGGATTTTATAAGAATGTGATTCCTTCTAATGTAAAATTTGCAATCAGAGACTCCCAAATTGAAAATTTACAAGAAGCAATGGAAAAGGATACATAAATGGAAGAGATTATGTTGGAAACATGTGATGATCCTCGCATCATCCTTTGAAGAGTACAAAGATAAATGGAAAATGTGATGCCTTTATGTTTGGGGTCTTGCAGCCAATCCTGACGAACAACTTGGATCCAATCGGGTACAATGAAGGAGAGGGAGAAAAGGGACTCGTCTTCTTCGTATTTACAGGAAAGAGCATTGACCACTACATTTTCCTTTCCCTTMTTGTAAATGATCTTGTAATCATATCCAGATAGCTTGGTCACCCATTTTYGCTGTGTCGGGGATGAAATTCGTTGTTCCAAGAAATACTTGAGACTCTGATGATCAGTTTTGATTTAGAATCACTGACCCAATAAATAGGGACGCCAGACATCCACAACATGCAAAATAACTAACATTTCCTTTTCATAAATGGATTGGCCCAAATGTCACTCTAAAAGTTGTTTGCTAGTGAAGGTCAAATGTATGCCATCTTGCATGAGGATGGCTCCAATTCCTTTCCTGGAAGCATCACATTCCAATACGAATGTCATTGAGAAGTATGGGAGGGATATGAAAGGGGTCGAGAACATAACATATTTTAAGGCTTGGAAGGAATGACTCACAATTGAAGTCTAAGTGAAAGAATTATTTTCAAGGAGAGAAATGAGAGGAGTTTCAATATTTCCATAATTCTGAACAAACGTCCTATAATATCTTGTTAAACCCAGAAAACCACACAATCTCTTAAGAGTTTTAGGGCAAGGCCAATCTTGCATGGATTCAATTTTCTGAGGATCCACTCAGGCACCATCCTTGAATACAATATGACCAATATATTCCACTTCTGAGGCAGCAAAGGCACATTTAGATTGTTTGAGAAAAAGTTAGTGCTTAGAGAGTAGATGGAGAACTTGATTCACATGGGAGAGATGGGATGGCCAAGTTCTACTATAGATGAGAATACCATCAAAGAAAACTAAGACAAAATGACAGAAAAAAGGATGGAAGACATGATTCATAAGACTTTGGAAAGTGGAAGGAGCATTACACAATCTAAAGGGAATTACAAGGAATTCATAATGACCATCATGAGTGCAAAATGCAGTATTGGGAATGTCTTCTTCTTTCATACAGATCTAGTGGTATCCAAAATGTAGATCCAATTTGGTGAAGTATTGAGCAACACTCAATTCATCCAAGAGGAAATCAATGACATGAATGGAGAATTTGTCTTTGATTGTGAGTTTTTTGAGGGTGCAGAAGTTAGGACACATGTGCCAAGTACCTTATTTCTTGAGTACCATGACCACAAGGGAAGAATAGGGGCTAGTATTGGGACAAATAACACTGAATTCTAGCAATTCATGAATAATTTTCTCAATTTCATTCTTCCAGGAAAAGGGATGATGATAAGGATGAACATTGCGAGGAATACTTCCCGAGAGAAGAGGGATGGATTGATCATGGACTCCACGGGAAGGGGGAAGTTCTTTGGGAGTGGTAAAATAAACTTGGTGGTGGAAGAGGATATATTGGAGGTTGGGATGCACATAATGTGTCTCAATAGCATTAATGGAGTGGAGTTGGGATATAATTCATGAATGACCTTTTTTTAGGAGCGTTTCCATGCGATGGGAATTGATGATCTCAAGGGATCCTATTGTGATGCCTTGGAACTTATATTTTTTTCCTTGATGTTGGAATTGCATGGTTAAGTCCTTAAAATAAATGGGAATGGGGCCTAGAGTGTGTAACCATTCGACACCAAGAACAATGTGACAACTACCCATGTCTATAGAAAGCATATGGGATTTCAGGTGATACTAACCAATTTGGAGTCGCACATTTTCACATCGTCCCCCACATTTCATGGAACTTCCATTGACAATCATGATTTGAAAATTATTGATGGCATGTATGTAACAATTGACTTCCTGGGAAATGCAGAGATGAATAAAGTTATGGGTGCTACCATTGTCCACGACTTGGAACTTATATTTTTTTCCCTCTTGTTGGAATTGCATGGTTAAGTCCTTAAAATACATAAGAATGGGGCCTAGAGTGTGTAACCATTCAACACCAAGAAAAATGTCACAACCACCCATGTCTAAAGAAAACATATGGGATTTTAGGTGATACTGACAAATTTGGAGTCCCACATTTTCACATCGTCCCCCACATTTCATGGAACCTCCACTGGCAATCATGGTTTGAAAATTATTGTGGGCACGTATGTAACAATTGAATTCTTTGAAAATGTGTAGATGAATAAATTTATGGGTGCTACCACTTTCCACAAGGATGATGACTTTCCTATTTTTGATGTAACCAATTAATTTGAGATTCTGGGGAGGAGAGAAGCCAGTGAGGGCATTAAGTGAAATCATCAGGTGAACGTCTGGTGGATCAGAGGGTGGGGTGAGTTCATATGGTGGTGGTAGTTCCCCCATAGGAGGAAAAACAACATCGTCTTCAAAAATATCCTCAGTCACAGCCATAAAAAGCTTTTGTTCCTTACACTTGTGCCCGGTAAAATATTTGTCATCACAATTATAACAAAGACCCTTGAGTTGAAATTCAACCATTTCATCCCTGGTTAATTTATGGATCTTGAGGGGAGTTGCAGGAGGGGAATAATTGGTGGGTTTAGGGAGAGGAGGAAAGGAGGGTTTGCAAGTCTGGGAGGATGCAATTTGTTTTTCTTCCTTGGCTCGTTGAGTAGCTTCCAACCAATTCTGGGTGTGTGCCAGGAGAGCATGGTCACAAATTTCATCTTTGAGGCCCCTAATAAATAATTCCCTAAAGAAATCATATGATATGCCCTCCATTCTGAAATCCAAGTGCTCAAATGTGACAATAAATTCTTCCACTATCCCAAACTACTTTAACTTGGTCAAACAACCTAAATGGTGGGTGTGAGAGTCAAAGTGGTCATAAAGTTCGACCACAAACTGTGTCCAAGCAACGTACCCTTGGAATTCATTTTCTCATCATTGCCACCATTGCCATCATTCTGGATCCAGATGTAGGATACCATAATAAATCTTGGCTAAATCATCAATAATTCCATGCAAACATAAATAATGTTACATTTGGTTGACCCAACCTGTGGGATCTGATCCATCAAATTTTTTCACCTCAATTCTAGGAGGGAGGAGGTCTCGAGAAAATTTGGGTAGTATGAGGACCATGGTAATGGGAAGAGTCATGGTCATCCTGATAATATAGTTGTTCAGGAGAGGAAGGGTTATGGGAATGGACCATGAAGTTTTATTTGAGGTCTTTGAGGTATTTGATGTGGAAACGTTGTTCCTTGAACATCTCAATGGCTGAATTGATTGATATAAGGTTGGAATTGATATTATTGATGTCTTACTGGTTTTAGTGGGTGTCAACAATCAAGGTATTGAGTTCATAGGCTCTTGTGGTATCCATTTGGAAAAATGACTAGGAAAATGGTATAGGGTAAACAAAATGGGTCTGTAGGGGTGGGTGGGACCATAGAAAAGAAGGGTGTCAAATGATAGGCACCACTGTGATCAGGGTGGAAAGGGGGATCCATTGGGATAGGGGGAAAATAAGGGTGTCGGAGAAGGGTCGGGTCCACAAAAACAAATTGTGTTAAAAATCACAGGTATCACTAGAATCAGGGCGAAGAGAGGAACCTAGTGGGATAGGTCCCAAATAAATGTGTCAACGGGACAACTATGTTTTTTTTTTTAATTCCCGCAGAGTTATACTTTAATCTAAAGAATATTGTAGTGTTGAAATGCCCAAATTCTTAACAAGAAGAAATGTGTAGTAATTTGACAACCCAAATAAATGAGGCATAGTTGTGCAAAAATAGATCTTGTTTGTTCTATTTTTTGTTTCTGTACCAAGGGTTAGGGTATGTAGGGTATCTATAGAAAAGTTTTTTCCCTATGTTATAGCTCTCTGATATATGTGTGGGGTCCAATAGTAGTACTCAACCCAATATCTCAGGGAACCAACTAACGAGGCTAGACTATGCCCTTGGTCATACTACTCGACTACCCAGGTACTAGAGAGTATCTTCCTAAGTGATATTCTCGGTGGAACTATAGGATTCAAGTGACCGATCGGTTTATCTATGGAGGGCTTCAGGAGATCTAGGTTGATATGTATACAGGTGTTTTCTGATGAGCTACCACTCGAAGGGGTACCAACAGGGGTTACAAGGGTGGCCAACAGATGTGAGCTTGACTACCACTTATATTTCCTACATGTATGACTCCTCGACCGTGGGTTTATCCATGTAATGATAGATCTATGTATCTTTAAGATGTCAGAATAGGTCTCTACCTTGAAAAAAAATTAACCCATAGTTTTCTGCCAAGGAAAGTGCTCTCATACCACTTGTAGTATTCTAGATATAAAATAGTATCCAGAACATAATGTTTTTAGCTAGAAATGCTAGAAAAACAATGACAACCAAAACTGTTGAACACATCACCCACACTAAGAGGGGTGGGTGAATTAGTGTGTGGACTTTTCTAACTTTTCCTCTTCTTACAAGTTATCAGTTAAAACATATTTGAACAGATTAAGAACAATCAAATAATAATCACAATGGACACAGAAGATACCATATGTTTGTATATAATTTATATGACTATATGTGAGTATAATAATAAGGATTTTCCCAGCACCAACTAATTTGTTTCAGCATCAACTAAAGTAAGGAGCACCAACTCCTCAAAGAGCACCAACTCTCAGGCAAGACCCATCTTGTTGCAAGACCTAGCTTATGATAGAACACAGTCTATCCAACTAAAGTTCAACCAACTCTAGCAGAAGTGATTCATTAATGAATCAATTCTGCTTCATGATCAGAGGTATACAATCAATGCTCATCGTGACACTTCATCCTCTTTCTGAAATTTGCGTCTACTTCACTTTATATTTCCTCTGATATCTATGCCTTCCTCACTTTGTCTTTCCTCTGATATTCATTCATTATTTCACTTCTTCTCTTTGGTATTCGCACGGATATCAGGTCTGTATCCCCTTCATTTTTCCTGCAGGCCGCTCTTTCTTAGCGATCCTATCTTTTCACAAGCCCATATACTTCTTCCTCAAGCACACATCCTTAGTGAACCAAATATGGTTGTATTTTATATTTTCTTATGCTCAAAACTTGTCTAAGTTATTGAGCCAACTTGTGAAACAAGTTATAACTAACTTGTTTATTTACAATGACTTTTGGGACCACTAGAGTTCATCGTTATGGGTCTTCGACTTTACACCTGGAATCCCCTTTACTTTTGTAAATCAATCATAGTCATGGATCGATTTCCTTTGTCTTTGTTATAATAGAAATATGCACTTCCTTCGAGCCATATTCATATGATCATAGGCGTAAACCACAGGCTTACCAAGTTAAGCGATGCATTACATTCTTCCCTTTAAATATCTTTACCATATGACCAATGGTGGTGACCTCACATGAGGCAAGACGAGCACTTGAGTGCTTATCACATCAACGGTCACAATCCAATCTTTTGATGAGATGGACGACTGATGAAACTTCAGGACTTCACCCTTCGGGCCTTTGTGACTTCCAACCTTTCAAATATCTCGAATACGATATCACTAAATAGATCAGACAGTTCACATTTATATCATGGAACCAGATCAATGGTCATGTATGATCCTTGGACCTATACTTCATTTCTTAATACAATGGCCAGGACTTAATTAAGCAATGAGATGGATGGCCACCATTTACTTCGAGATTTTGGTATTATGATTACGCTATCCTTCCACTGTATTTTGATCAACAATTGAGAGTACACCTGACATCAGATCGACGGTTGAGATCTCCTTCGGGTCTCCAGACTTCGGATATTTCAAATCTCAATACCTTCTATCCTTCGTACGTCAATCTTTCGGAGCTGTCAATTTACTGACGCATGTCCCTTTATCAATCAACGGTTGAGATTCTTTCACATCTCTAGGATTAGGAATTCTCAAGCCTTAAATTTCACTGTAGTATGATCAATGTTTGGGAATATTCCCGAGGTGATATTTTAGATCGAACAAGTTATTTCTGCTTCGGGACTTTGACAGTTTTGAATAGAGTCGGATCCATTTTCTTACGAAGTCATCACCTGTTGTGTTAAGTCATAATACGGTGGAGACTGCTTGCTGTCGATTAACATTTCAGCTTACTATATCCTTCCACTGAAATAGATCGATGGTCGAGAATGCTCCCGAAGTGATCTTTAGGTTGGACGTCTTGTTTCCACTTCAGGTCTTCAACATTCGGGACTTCAAAACTTTGGGCAAGTCCTGGTAGTAAAACTCCCAAAGAAAAACTCTTGGAGTGACGTAACCTACTTGTGTCACTTCATGATGTGTCACGAGTCGATAAACTGCCACATGTCACTCAGATTCATGATTTTCACGTACATGAGTGTTGATTTCAACTTGGCACTTGTCATTCTTTGACTGTGCCACGTGTCCTTGTTGACGTGGTCTGTCACAGTTTCTTACTGACGTGGTTTGTCAATGTAGATCTCTTGATGTGAAACATGTTCTTATCCTAGTTCTAATGGTTTTTCTGACTCCCGAACTGTATCTCAAATTGACGACTAAGAGATAATTCAGACCTTCATCCTTTGGGACTTCAAGACTTTTGACATTCGTTTGTGGTAAAATTCCCGAAGCAAATCTCCCGAAGTGATGTAACTTGCTTACGTCACTTGTTGACATGGCATGAGCCAATTTTCTCTTTGACACTTGTCATCATCTAATTATGCCATGTGTATTTGCCGACATGGTCTACTGACATGGTTTTTCACATGTCTTTGTTGATGTTCTCTGTTGACGTAGTCTGCTAACGTAGTTTTCCGATGTAGTCTGTTGGCGTAGTTTGCTGGCATGGTCTACTACACGTCCTTTTCGAAGTGGTATGCAACACGTCCTTGTTGACATGTTCTACCACATGTCCTTGTTGACGTGGTATGATGACAAAAAACCTTGATCCAACAGTCCTCGTATGTCATCCAAATCCGACGGTCCTTATTCATTTCATATTTCCAAGCTTCGGGTATTTCGAATCTCAAAATGAATTCTCGAGGTGAGATTTATTCGTAGCGTAAACTCCTCGCAACTCTAGATCTGAACTAAATGTTGTTTGTCAATCATGAACTTAGATCGACGACTCAATCTTCCAGCGATGAAAATATTCTAGCTTATCCTTTCCTTCCACTTTGAAATGATTCGACGGCTAACAAAAATTTGCATTTCGAGAATTTCAAATCTCAGAATTTCTTGAGCATAACCTCCTCGCAATTCTAGACTCGAAGTGAATGTTGTTTGTTGATCAGGGTCTTAGATAAACGGTTTGATCTTTCTTCGATGCAGATTTTCTAGCTTATCATGTCCTTCCACTCGAAAGTGATCTGACAACTGATGGGAATTCACATAATTGAATTCTCAATCATTTTTCCTTGCTTATCCTATCCTTCCACTCAAAAGTGTTCCAATGGTTGTGAAGATTCTCGAAGCAGATCCATGATAAAGGATGATTGTGTAGCCACAACTTGCAAGTGATTTAACTCATCTCCCAAACTCCACAATTGGAAGTTGTACGCTTTTGGTGAGTCAACCATAATTGTTGATCTTCAAAGCTATAAGATCAGATGGTCCTGACTAATTGCAGGATTCAAACTAGCACAATATTTAATTCTCCTTCCGATCTTCGCAATTCATCCCTGTCGTTGATCTGGAAATTGTGCATCCAACAGTCAAGACTTAATATGAATTAATATCATTGTTTGTTGGATCAATTGCAGTCATAGATATTTGAAGCTATGAGATTTGATGATCTAGACAGTTTGTGGTATTGTAACTGGAGGGTAGTTTAATTCTTCTTTTTCTCCCCGCAATTCATCGCCGCCATTGATCTGCTTCCAGATCGACGATCGTGATCCTCCAATGATCCTCAAGCCCATGGTCACTCATATGACTGATGTCTGTTATATTTAGACAATCAACATGGTAAATCTTGATTGGATGGTTGCTAAGGCTTCTCACTCTTGAACAGACGACTGTTGAAGCTTCTCACCTTGATCTTGCATTTTTCCTTCCGTTCTTTGATCTCTGCATTTTCTAACCCTCCTGAGCTTTTATCATAGGAACATTTTTGATGCTATCATGATGACCCATAATAATGAATTTCTTCAACATGTTCACTTCTTTTGCTACCTGATATACTGTGCAATGCGCTCTTCCTTCTGAGCTTTGATCTTCATATTGTTCGCTCCTCCTCTTGATCTTGCGCTTTTGATCTCTGCATACTGTTTGGCATATTCTGCTAACTTATATACTTTTGACATCAATGACAATCACATCTATGGTAATTCATTATTAATAATAGATCATCACATCGACTATTGAAATCAATGACAATATGTCCAAAAATCTCCCCCTTTGTTATTGATGGAAACACACTAACTTCATATACAAAACTCCCCCTGTGATGATGCTTTCCTCTTATGAAGTTTTATTCTTATGAATTTTCTCTCCCCGTTTGAAATCGATGGAAAAGGGTTTTTCCTCCTGTAGTAAAGCTCTATATGTTACTGACCAGAATTTGAGCTTGGGTAACTCTTCCTGGAATCATGTTTTGCCTACCATAACTGAATGACTCCCTCTGTCAGTATGCTCTCTCTCTGCTTCTGACTACTCTCCCCCTTTGTTTCTGAAAAGGTAGTTCTTCTTGACAAGGTTTCTTCCCTTGTTAACTAACTTCTTATCTCAGTTGATTTGGATTTTTGAGTTTCAAATGAGTAGTCTTCTTTATACAATTTTTTGTAGTGATCGAGTCTTTTCAAGACTTAATCTAATTACTTTCTTATTTAATAACCAAAACTTCCCTTGAGTTTTTACTAACTTTTATCCCCTTTTTATCTCTACAGGATGTCATGTACACCATTTTGTACATCAGAATGTTGCTTCTGCAGATGTTGGTGTCCTACTGGAACAATGCGCAATTGTAGCTCATTTTATTCAAACAACTCTTTGATCTTCCCATTGATTCTCATCGATATCTAACCAGATGTATCCATCTTTATCCAAGATTCTTCTTTATTGTACATTGCTCTAAAGTTGTCTGAGACAACTTTATATTATGCTTGTCACATGACTGCAATTCTTTTTGCAACAATCAACTTAACTCTTGTTCACTTGTTCAGACTTTGCTATCCACATCTGTGAGTGTCCTAGTTTCTTAAACTTTGTTCTCTGATCTTCTATTACTGCAACTTCATTTTTCTTCCATGTTTCATTTACTCCTTTTGTCGTACTATATGGAGAATTTCTCATTGACTGTTTTCTTGAGTTCCAACATCGACCAATTAGTCAGGGTCGATGGTTGTTGTAAGAAGTGTTTATTTTTAGTTGTTAAGAATTATTTTGAGACTGCTATGAATTGCGAAGTCCTTTGGGACCAAAGATAAGCTATTTTCATCAGATGTATGTGATTGGACATGGAAAAAAACTACTTCCTTTCCTGCTCCATGAATGATGCAGTAAATGAGTAAGAGCACTTAATTATGTTGTGAAGTTATCTGGTGCAATGATTTGATGTTCTTTTCTTTAATGATGAAGATAAATCATTGTGTTATTATGTGATGAATGTTATGGTACATGAATTATTTTTCTTTCTGTGACCTTCATTACATATGTGTTTTCTTTCTGTTAATTAGTTTTCTTAGAAAATAATTGGATGCTCATTTGGTTAATGTATTAGTACTGGACCCTTTGGCATAGAATCATTGTTTGCATGTTTGAGCAGTGGGTTATCCCAAGCTCAGCCTCTTCCCAGTAGTTAAAACTCAATCCCATTACTTCTCAAGTTGGTTTATACTGGCTTGCATCTCTCATACCAGCCCCACCCAAGAGAAAATACAGAAAAGAACAGTCCTAACTGAGGAAGAACCTTCACAAGAAAACACAAATCCCATCGATAAATTGGTCGGATCGCAAGATCTGGAGAACCATTCCATATTAAACACTGTACAGTCTAATTAGGCATCAGTGGCGGGTTTGGTTCCTATCGTTGAGTCAAGGGATTTAAGCCCCATCAACAATACTGTATGGAATGCAACCTAAGGGAGTATCTGAGTTGAGAGACTTGGACCAGAGTGAGATCAGAAGCGTTGGAGCAGAAGATTTTGCTGTAGAAATGAAGAAGCTCCATAAATAGATCAGAGGATAGTTGTAGATCTCCAACCAAGAGTACAAGCGCAAAGTTGATCAACATCACAAACAACTTAAATTTGAAGTAGAAAATCAGGTTCTAGCACATCTCAGAAAATAAAGGTTCCCTAGGGGAACATGTAACAAGTTGAAAATGAAGAAGATAGGGCCATGTAAGATATTAAGGAAGTTTGGTGAAAACACCTATGAGATTAAGCTTCCAAATGATGTGGGCATATCACCCATATTCAATGTTTCATACCTATAACCTTACAGGGAATATGAATCAGAGGGATCAGAAGTTCAAGAGAATATTCAGTGGGAGAAACAAATTCCTATAGCAGAAAAACCACAGATGGAGAAGATCATTGATTAGAGGCTTAGCAAGAAGACCAGGAGAAAGACCCATCTTGAATATCTGGTCAAGTCAAAGGGACACCCAATAGAAGATGGCAGTTGGGAAAATGAAGCTCATATCCAGAAGGATGGAAAGTCGGTGCAGGAGCTCATGGACAGGAGTCCATAATTTTTTTTCCAGGGGAGTATGATGTATCAGCATCGTCAGTGAGCACATGTGCCAGTAAAAATCAACGCTTGGGGATCATTTTGGAATCTGAAACGATGGGAGTTATTGCAAATATTTTGGAGATAATTGGAAAAACAGAAGAAGATCAAGCACTTGGAAGCTGATGATCATGAGTGATATGGGAGTTTCACTCCTAGCGTTGAATGTAGCCGAACTTAGGTAGCATTTAGGTTTTCGTTTCGAGTATACAATTAGTCACAGGAACCCTAAGGACCCTCTAAGATAAATAGAGGTTTTGTAAGCCCAAATGAGGTTGTTGTGAGTTAGTAGGAAAATTCAGATTTTTTAGTTTTTGTTTGATCATTGTTGTAGCCATTTAATTTTGAATGAATACAACAGAGGAAAATTGATCCAAATGCATTGTGTTGCTACTGTTTGCAATTCCCTATTATTTTTATTTTCATGAATGAATGAGTTTTTGTTTTGAGTATCTTAAGATGTAAAATGTTAGTACAAGTTTCAATTTTTCTCTTCTGTAAGTTATGAAAGGAGTGCATGCTAAACATAAGGAGTGTGTGTAAGAGAGTCTTTTTGACTCAAAACACAGAAGAGATAGGGTGGAACTTTTCTATGTAGAGTGTGCATACTAAGCGCAAGGAGTGTGTGTAGAGGAAAACTTGTTTCAAGTTTGAAATCTTAGAAGATCAAGCGCAGACCATGCCAGGAGGGCACCAGAAAGTCTTTTGAAATAAACAGAAGGGTCGAGTCCCTTAGAGTCTGATTAAGTTGAAAACTTAGGAAGAGCTAGTGCAAGTTTGCATGCAGAGCATAAGTGTGCACCAGGGTGAAGTCAAATTCCATTGAAGAAATCTCAGAAGGGATAGCGCTTTCCAAAAGTGCAGACATGGTCCAAGAGATGGACTCATAGGAAGAACAAAGACCAAGAAGTTTCGATAATTAGAAATTCTTATAAGTCAGAGGAAGTCAAAATCTTAGGAGAGAGAGAGACAATGGTTGTTGGATCATCGATTCAGAGGACCAACAACCATCTGATCAAATCAAGGTGTGCGAGCCTTATATTTTCACACACACAAGACAAGGAACTTGCCAAAGTTCTGAAGTCATGAATTAATTTGGGACCTTCCAATCGTCCAAAGTAAATCTCAACCATCGGATTGTCCGAAGGAAATCTCAAGCGTCGGATTGTCCGAAGTAGATATGAATTGTCATATCTGAAGAACAGGTGGCGTGAATCTGTGGATACTGGATAAAGACCCGAATTAAACATCAATCATCAAATCTAGAGGGCAAGTGGCATAAATTCGTGGGCTCCGGGTAAAGACCCGAAGTAAATATCAACTGCCCGATTCGAGAGAATTAGATTTGAATCATTGGTTTAGAAGAGTCAGATCTCAACTGTGATTTCAGGAGCACCATCAAGATTGTAATATCGTCATTCACGCTTGATTGTGGGGCCAAAAAGTGCCTATATGTTAACATTTTGAGGGTGGGTCGCAATCGAAACCATGGTATCAGTGAAGAGGTACATGGAAATTGGAGGTAAATTGTGGGGAGAAAAGCGGTGATCCCAAACCACTCTTGGGCACACCCGCAATTGTACATTTATGCAAGGACCTAGCCTGAGGTCACATGTGACGAGGGGCTAACGAGAAAAGAGCTAGTACCTTAAACCTGAGAGTTTAATAGTCGGAAGAGGTCGCAGGTGCCATATAACCTGCACCAGAGGACTGAGAGGACCTGTGTTAATTTGCAAGTGAGACCATTAAGGTCTCAAAGAGCCAATTCAACTCTAATTTGAAGATCCTTGACCAGGAGGTTGCGTAGCCCTTAGGAGAGATGGGGGGTTGCATCATTACACACCTAAGTGTCGCAATACCAAATTTCGCACTTTTGTATCGCAAGTGTTTCAATTTTTATACAACAAAGTGTTGCACCATCAAATGTCACAAATAAGTGTCAAACTCAAGTGTCGCACTTTACCAAGTGTCACAATTTCATCACCATGAAAAAGTGTAATAATCCATAGACATGTTGAAGACGAAACCTATTAGTTGTAGATTGAAATACTACCTTTTTCCTTGATATTTTGGCCTTGTTTGAACTTCATTACCCCCCCGCCCATATAAAAGGAGGGATAAACCCTAGTCATTGCCCCCCAAGACACTTATAGGGAGTGATATTCTCTCCCTATGATGAGTTATGGGGGGGTGATGAAGTAGTTTCAACCATCATGCCTTTCTTTGTGAGGTTGTTTCTAGAATATTTCAGTTGGTTAAGGGTTGGTTCGAGCTACCTCCTATTCAAGGCAAGGTCAATATTGTTGGTTAATACAAACCCTCATTTGACCATATCCTCTCCTCAAAACTATCCTATGGTTGTGATACCTCGAATCCTATATAATTCATTCCATACTTGAGTGAAAGGGGGAGAGAACCTAGAGCATCATACCGATGATTTTGTGACATTCAAGGGGTTGGAAAGAAGAGCTTGGGTGATTTTTTGCAACATCAAGATTGAGATTGTAAGTGTTCCACTATTGATTTATTGACATTAATATATAACTTTGATTATTCCCTTCATTCCTATGTGTTCACTATATGCATGTCTATTGTTGTCTAATTCATCATAGATAGATCTGTTCTACTTGAAAATATAGTGTATAAGAAGAAGTTATTCTTGTGTTCTTTATAGGACTTTTCTTCTACCTTGTACATCAATATCAAGGGTTGGAGAAGTGAGGACATCCGATGTAAAAGAGGTGAGTCATCTATCCTTCTTTTCTCACTCTGATTTTTGACATAGAGAGTATATCTAAAAGGAAATTAGTAACCATTTGTTTCTCTCTTTCTTGGATCAAAGGGGTTTTGATCCAAGGGGGGTTTCAATTATCTGCATGGGAAATGTTTCCTCACTTTCATATAAGGAACATTCAAGGAATTTAGGATTCCTTTCCAGTTATGCGGGGAAATGCACCTCACTTACCTTTTCCCTCGTATGGATGAAGCTTCACAATTTTTGGAAGACATTGTTGTTTCCTAGAAACAACCTCTAGCTACTTCCCATGAGTCCTCTCCCAACCAACCATTGGTTGATGAAGTGGTCAATCTAATCCAATCATTAGTTGATACCACTCTTCGCTTAGAGATTTTTTGAACCATATAAATTTATTTTCTTTCACTCCTCCATACTTAAAATTTTTATGATCCCACAATAATTTTGTGTCATACAATACACACTTCTCTTTTCTATGGCCTACATATTGTATCATATTTAGCCACTTTCCCATATCTTGGTAGGTTCGTGGGTGGCAGAATTATGGATGCATATTTTATTATTTATCAAACTCGCTACCATTACTTGGTTTATTTTTCATTTTTTGTGGAATCAGAGACTCATAATTCTTTACTAATCCATCTATATAAGTCTAATCGATAAATACCAATAGTTGACCATTTCACCTATTTGCGGACTTGCAGACTCGTTTAAATATTTCTTCCATATTCGATTCCCCACCATGACGTGTCATATTTATTTCACACTTATCGATTTATATTCAATACTTATTCTATGGACTCAATTGCTAAATTGAATTTCAAAAAGGTCGTTATTAAATGACATATTTCTCGAGGAAATTACATTTAATTCTTATATTCATCCATCGAAAATAGAACTTATGTATTATTATCTTACCATTTTTCTAAGCAGTGATACAAGGAATTTCATCAACCTTGTGAACATGGCTAAGAGAAAACAACAATTTTGCGGAGATAATTTGAATATATTCGCCAGAGAATATTGTAATTATCACTAGTCAAGATCTTATTGATATTATGTGACATTGCCAAACAAAGACAGTAATAAAATTTAGACCTCAGGAATGGATCGTGCTGGTTGTGTTCCTGAAGTTTTCGACTGTAAAGAAGTGATCAATTGGTGCATAGATAATTTTTTTCAGAATAGAAGGACGATTCCACTGCAGAACGGTTCTCCTATTTCATTGGCGCCATCAGTCTTCAAGAAATTTTTGAAATTACTAGAGCTTAATCTCACCTATAAAGGAGACAAAGACAAAAAAATTCTTAAAGGAAAAAATAACAGAATAGAGCTCCTACAAGAGTATTTGCACTTGATCCAATAGAAATTCCACAATATTTATCTAGTATTAAGGTGATTTATCTAAAACACCCTTATCGAGAAATTGCTCGACTTTTAAATAGAATCACTATTCAGGATTCTACTGCAACTATTCCTTGGTTGGCCCTCTATATTTTACATTTTACAGTCCATGAAAACGTTCTCCTTGACTTGGAAAAAATTATATCTAATGAATTCTCTTCACAAATAATCAATTTTAAGAGTGATAAGAAGTTCTACATGGCTTCTTATCTGATATTTTCCATTACATATCATCATATTTTTGAAGGCATGAGTATCAGAAAGAGGGAAAATTCCAAGGTTGATCCTATGACCATGTGGTATCAGGCCCTGTGGAAACAAAAGGTTGTTCATCATTTTTATGAAGTTTATAATGATTTTTTTTCTGTATTCAAAAAATTTCTCTTTGGAGAAGATACTTCTAGACTTTCATTGGAAGCATCTGCTTTTCTAAACAAAAAGGGAGTTCTCGAGAAAATGGACCATCACAATATTATCAAAATCTTAGGTTCTCATGAGAAACGTATTTTTATTCATTATTGTGTTTCAGATAAACTATTTATCATAGAGGTAGCACGGCAATACAAGTTTTGGTTTCATGTTTTCTATGAAAAAGGGAAAAAACAGTTTATTCCTTTTCTATGAAAAGTGGGTGAAATTTTGTTTAGGGGAATTGCAAAAATTGATGAGTTTGCTTCGTATTTTGACCAGTATATTTAAAATTTACAAAATAAATAAAGAGGTTTGATTGTAATAAAATCTTTTATAATCATATGATATCATTTGGAATCACTCCTGCATTGGTTAATACCCTTATATTTGAAGAATAAGAAGGAGATATTCATGACCCTCATATTCAGAGTATAAAGAAAAATTATGGTGACCTAGAGACTATTGTAAGTACTACAGAACATTACAAGCAAAGAGGAAGATCATCAGGAGAAAGAAATGCCCAATCTCATGTTGTTTCTCATAGAAGTGTTTTACCTAAAATAAATTCTCAGCCTACAACAACTCAATAAAGAAAATCCTCAAGTAATAATTCAGGTGATGATCAAGAGAAAAACCCTTCTCAAAGAAACCTATAAAACCCTCATAAATTGAGAGTTAAAAGGAAAAGAACCAATTCTCAACAAGGAGGGGAAGAACAAGACATGAGTGAAGATAATATTTCTCTTGAAGACATGGATTTGGATGTTGATATTGAAAATATCTGGTTTTTGGATGAAGAAGAGCATACATAGGAGAATGTACAGTTTGCTATCGAAATTGATATCCAAGATGATTTTTTTTTTATGAAGAAACTTTTTCCGTACAAAATGCATTGTTTGATAAATCTTCTAAGAAGTTAATTTTTGAAAGAAATTTGAAGAATAAAAAAAACAATTCTCAGTCTACCATTTATCTCATAGATATGTGTCCATCAAAATTATCTCTGATCCATAAGGTTACAGGAGATTCATTGGATTTTTCCATAATTGACATGGAAGAGGAAAATTGTTGATACTGAGAGGGGGGTGAATCAGTATCAAGTACAATTTAAAACCTTTTTCAAATTATACCCAAACCATTCAACTATATACAATGAGAAATGAACAATAGTATAATAGTTACACCAATAGACCACAATACACCATGCACAATATATGAGAAATAATCAATAGTTATTGTTCAAGGGAAGTAATGACTTCCAAAGGTAGCTACAACTTCCAAATGTAAAGGGAGGGATAAAGCTCCAAGAGGAAGATACAATCCCCCAATATAAAGAGAGAGTTTAACTCTCCATCCTTGCCCCTTCATGCACCCAAGAATATATGAGAGATAATAAAACTTTACATTAAATCATCACCATCAACCAATCATCACAGAGAACCTGATAATGCTTCCTGAGACTTCTTCAATTTCTGCAATTCTTCAATTCTTGGAGTTGATCCTATAGATAATATTACTCAATGTATTCTCTTAAATGCCTCTAATTTTCACTCATTGAATCCTCCCCAAAAAGAGGTTATAGAAAGAATGGTAGACTTTATTCAATTCTAGTCTATTCAGGAGAGTGAAATTCCACAAAATGCCCCACGCTCAATAATTAACATCCAATTCGGAAACTCACACACAAGAAACTAAATTCCGTACTCTTTCCAATGAAATTCATCCCACTTCATTTTGATTCTCGATGAAGAAGTTATGATTGTTTTACCCGGAACACCTGTTTATTGACTAGCTTCAAGACTGGTCACAAACCCTATCTTCCACAGAGTGTATCTCCATAATTATAGAGAATCAAGAGCTGAAATTTTTACCAGATGTACCTTGATATGTATTCTCAATACCATAGCGATTTCACCATCTGAATCATTCTAGAAAAAACTTTATAGAAAAAATGGTAAGATGACCTGAAAATAACATACCTTAGTACACATCACCAAAAGACTTCATCCTCCCCTGAAATCTGGCTTTCTTTTCTTATTATTTCCTTTGAAATTAGACTTGTATAAAATGAATGTATAATGATGTTTATTTATACCATTTATGTCACTTTCTTTTAACATTAGGGCCGACCTAACACTTTCTTATTTTGTAATTCTTTTCTTTAATTATCTTCAGGGCCTACATGTACTTCCTTCTTCAATTCACTTTGTCATCTTCAAAAATTCATTTCTCCTAAACCATGAGGATCCACGTGATGTGCCACATACCACCAGAAACAACATGATGTATACTATCCATCCATGGGTGTTGTATCTACATGTGCATTTTCCTTCATGTCTAAATACCTTCATCAATCTTGCGGTCCAAAACCCATGACTAGGGTTGACATCAATGACAACAACCAATCTTCTAACAATCTCCCTCTTTGTCATTGATGGCAACACTCATGCTCCCCCTATCATCATGATCCCAATTTCTCTCCCCCTTTGACATCAATGGCAAAGGGTATGGCTTCTCCCCCTGAGTTTAATGGCAAAAGGTAACCTTCTTCTTTGGGGCTGCTCCCCCTAAACATGTGGCACTCAATAATACTTCATCCTTATTTTTGGTCTTTGGGACTTTTTCTTCCTTGGAATCCTTTTTTGTGGCTTTTTTATTCTCTCTCTTCTTCATGCCTAGGATGTATATGTTGTTTGGTATTCTTGTTGCAGTTGCAACCAATCTTCCTGAGTTATTTTCTCTGATTTTACATTTTTGATAGTCAAACGTAAGAGTGTATCCTTGATCACATATTTTGCTGACACTGAGGAGATTATGCTTCAAATCTTCAACCAATAGGACTTTTCCTTCTTTTTCATTTTCACTTCCAAGCTTTACAGTTCCTTTTCCAAGTATTTTGGTAGATGAGTCATCTCCAAATGCAACATTTCCACCCTTTTTCTTCAAGCTCACAAATTTTCTTTGATCTCCGGTCATATGAGATGAGGACCCACTGTCTATGAACCATTCATCTTCTTCTTTTCATTCTTTAGCGACTAATGCTATTCAACAATTTTCATTGTGTGGAATTTCTTTCCTTTTCCATGCTGTAGTTGGTATGCAGACATTTGGCATATGATTATCTTCCTTCATCTCTCTGTAATCTCGTGCTTTGTGACCAAGATTATTGCACTTGTAACATACAATATTCTGATCCATTAATGGGTCAAATGGACTATAATTTCTGTTGAAAGGTCTATGAACATTTTCATATCTACTATTTTCACCATTCATGTAGCTTGCATAGTTATTCCTTTCATTGATTCTACATTTATAAATTTCCACAAGTATAACAATGTCCAAGAAAGAAATTTTGATACCTGGGCATAAGTGATATTCTTTGTGGTGTGGCCCATCTGGGTTCACAATCTATTCTTCTATAGTTTCCTTCATAATGATTGCTTTTATACCTGATGGGAGAGGATCTTCTTGATGTCTCATTCCTTTTGAATTCTAGTTTTCTATCTTGTTGTTCAACTTGTTGTGGAGTGTTGGTTTCATCATTTTCAACTTCCTTCTCTTGTTTTGTTGTCTTCAAACTGTCATTGTATCCTAGTCCTGTCTTGTCGTTTGGAGATGTTTGACTGCTAAGGATCTCATCTAATTTTTTAGTGCTTTTTTCGAACTTCAACTTTTTTTTTGTCAATAGTATCTCCCCTTTTGTGTGATCCA
>JASDQU010507098.1:19326-35996 GCA_032191745.1 Picea mariana
ATTTGGATCCTTAACTTGGCCACTATGTGCATTTTAGTGACTATGGGTGCATTTTGTAGAAATGTGAAAAATAGTATCACAAAGCAATTTTGCAAGTCCACTATGTGCATTTGGAGATGAATCAAGGAAATCTAGGACATGAGTTTTATGAATAGCATGGAAAATTACAAATCATGGAAGAAGGTTTCCTTCCAGCATGCATGAGGAAGACTTGGAATGCCCTTTGGTAAGACCTCACACACTTTTTGGATATTTTGTAAAAATAACATAGAATTTGAGTATTTCTGTACAACGCCAAGTTTTAAAGCTCAAATTAAAATCTAGAAATTTAGAAAGGTGAGGAATGAGAAAATACACTTTATCCAACTTAGTTAAATTGGTCAAGAAAAAATGAGAAAATTCCCATTATCCAACTTGAATACCAAGAAATGATCTCTTGGTGTGCATCCTAGTGAAGGTAATTTTGGTCAATTTCAATGAAAAATGCAAAAACGGTTGGCTTGATAAATTCAATGTAGGCAAATGAAGGTGAAATTAAAAATTCTAAGATATGGGTTTTGTTGGCAAGGCACGGATTTATTGTCTCAAAAGGGAAATTATGTGATTTTTGGTGTGCAATTTTATAAGTCTTCTCATGCAAATTTGTACCCTACTTTTAACAACAAATTTGGATTTTCTACAATTTAATGCAATTTCGACATTATTGCATGCATTCTAAGCATGAGGGACCGTATGATGATCATGTATGAGTATCTTATATGACCATCCAACCTTCGTTATAGATGGAGTGGACCTAGGAATATGAAGTGTTGAATTTGGAATGTGAACACTTAGGGTAGTTGGAAGACTAAAACCCACAGATCACAAGCATAAATATGAAGTTTGTGAATGAACAAAGGTTTTTGGCTCTATTAATTTGATTTTTCTAGTATTGATTGTTGTGGGTTCCAAAGACCTATGTATAGGTTTAGTGAATGTAATGAGACCCAAGAGAACTGGTCATCGACTCAATCAAGTTTTCAACTTGATTATTCTCAAATATATTTTCTATTAAAAATTCCATACCATACTATATGTGTATGTATGTAATTTTTGTTTAAATTAATGCATTTACAAATTTGTTGTATGTTATGAGTTCTTTTGTTACGTGATTTTAATGGCAAGTCCATAAACATGCATCACTTCTAGAGAGTATCATATTTTTTTGATTATATGAAAACTTCTTAGTTAAAAAAATAGAACATTATGAAAAAGAAATATTAGATAATTCATTAATTTTAATGAAAAAAAATATTAAAGAAATCCATAATTTTTATGTAAAAAAAAAAACTTATATACATTAAAATGCATCATCAAACATATTGCAATGTAACAACTGGAAAAAATACTATAAATATATTTATTATTATCCTAAAATAACAATCAAACACTTGTATCAACTCACGATTCCTCTATTCTTTATTTTCTTTTAAATTCTAGAGGCCATGAAGTTATAGCCCCACCTTAATGTAGTAATCGACATGATAGATTTTCTTTTAAATTCTAGAGGCCATGAAGCTATAGCCCCACCTTAATGTAGTAATCGACATGATAGGCAGATACGTTTTTTACTTTTCTATGCTAGTTTTAGTTTTGAACATATCATGGTCTTTGCTTTCAAGTCAAACTAGTTTCTCAAAACATTGAAGCTTGATAAAATGCTTTTTTTTTACACTAGTTTGATTTTTCCCTGGTTTTCAGGGACCAACAACATAGAGAATAAATCACTCATGATTTTCTACTTTCATTTTCTTCTAAATTCTAGGAATCAACATGATAGTTTTACTAGTTTTACTTTTCTATGCTAATTTTAGTTTTGAACATAAAATAGTCTTTGCTTTTAATTCAAAGTGGTTTCTCAAGACATTGAAGCTTGATAAAGTGTTTTTTGATACTGGTTTGATTTGCCCCTGGTTTTAGTGGCACCAACAACAAAGAGAATAAATCACTATGTTAATTTTAGTTTTGAACATATTATAATCTTTGCTTTCAAGTCAAAAGGTGTTTTTTATACTGATTTTGATTTTCAATGGCAGACCAACAACACACAAGTAGTACAAATAATTAAAAAAAAAAAACAATCAAACACTTAAAAGAAATAATACAATAATTGTAATTAGTAAATAATTTTTTTCTAATATAACATTAACAAAATATATAATTTTTATAATTAATTCAAGTGATTATGAATAAAAATAAGATTTCATAATAAGATGTTTAGAACCTAGACACCATAATTTATGCAATATAATTACAATTAAATAATTTAAAATTGTTAAAATTATCATGAGTTGATAAATTTCATCTTTAATCAAGAGAATAGTCTTTCCAAGTTCCTTTGGAATGGCATTTTTATATTTGATTTAAAACATATTGAATATATTCTTAATCTTTAAAAAAACACTTAAAAAACTTTATTATTTTATTTATGTCTGGGCAAATTGCTATCGAAGAATATTGAAATAGAGGCAATTGATTTATTTTATGAAATATAAACTATATGGCGATTCCATTCATCGTAACCTCATCGTGATTTGT
The DNA here is from genome assembly GCA_032191745.1 of Picea mariana. NCBI lineage: Eukaryota > Viridiplantae > Streptophyta > Pinopsida > Pinales > Pinaceae > Picea > Picea mariana. The sequence continues at coordinate 21,904 of JASDQU010507098.1, forward strand.
AAACTCCATATATTCCCCTTACACAATTTCACTGGACGCCGAATACACTCCAGTCTACACGACACTAGTCTAACGCATGAAAGTTGGCGTTGAAATCCCAACAGTTGAATCCACCCGAGTTCTGCAAACGCGTGGCGTACTCTTAAAAGCCAAATGGAGTCCCGAGGAATACCTGCGGGCTTATGCATCAACAACGAAGGAACCATTCCTACAAATTAAAATTCCACAAATTTCAAGACGAGAAAGAGGCCAAAATCTGCAGTTGTTTTGACCCCCACACACAGAATAACGAGACAGAGCCATATCCATGGAGATTTAGCACAGAGAAAAAAAAAAAAGTATSTTCTTCATATTGTTATTCCTATCCCCAACAATGATGCATACAKAGACATCGGTAGCTTGCACTACTTGCCAGGATGCTGAGGGATGAAATGGAAAAAATTATGAAAATGCCCCCCGCCTGAGCTTGCATCGTTCTGTTCATCAATATTTTCGTTCATCGTTCTGTTACGAACAGAACTTTGAAATCCAAATGCGCTAACTGGTTCAGATCTGTATTCGGCGATGCCAGTGGGATGCAATGGAAATAACTCCAGCGTCTGAGGTTCACATAAACTGTCTTGTGAATGCTGGAAGGTGTAAGTTTTCTGCTCCTTAAGCGTTAGCGTGGAACCAACCTGTACATATGAAATAAGCTCTAAGCACATTGAGATATTCATTGTATTTTTAGATTAGGCAGGTTCATTGAGATATTCATTGTATTTTTAGATTAGACAGGTTGTATTTTTAGAGTAGGCAGGTTTTCACAGTTCTTGTTACTCTTCATAATGGTGTTTTAAATATCTGGATAATAAACTGTGCATGAAGTTTTTGAAACGTTTTAGTTTCGAGGTCTTTGATAATAGGTGGAGTGTCCACTTAAAATGTTGGACGTTTCAAAACTCCATACACAGTTTATTATCCAGAAATCTAAAACACCATTCATTGTATTGGTAAATAAACACAATCCAGAGAACAATAAGCATTACACAATTTGAAAAAACATCCAGAAATCTAAAATCTAAAACACCATTGTATTGGTAAATAAACACAATGTTTTTGAAACGTTCTAGTTTAGAGGTCCCTGATAATAGGTGGAGTGTCCACTTAAAACTTAGGACGTTTCAAAAACTCCATACACAATTTATTATCCAGAAATCTAAAACACAGTTCATTGTATTGGTAAATAAACACAATCCAGAGAACAATAAGCATTACACAATTTGAAAAAACATCCAAAAATCTAAAATCTAAAACACCATTGTATTGGTAAATAAACACAATGTTCCTCTTCATAATGGTGTTTTAGATTTCTGGATAATAAATTATGTATAAAGTTTTTGAAACCTAGTTTCAAGGTCCCTGATAATAGATGGAGTGTCCCTGATAATAGATGGAGTGTCCACTTAAAAAGTTGGACGTTTCAAAAACTCCATACACAGTTTGTTATCAAGAAACCTAAAACACCATTCATTGTATTTTATTATCCAGAAATCTAAAACACCATTCATTATATTGGTAAATAAACACAACTCAAACAACAATAAGCATTACACAATTTTAAAAAAATATCCAGAAATCTAAAATCTAAAACACCGTTCTATGGGTAAATAAAGACAATCCAGAGAACAATAAGCATTACACAATTTGGAAAAACAAATGCTATATTAACTCATTACCTTTGGCATGGCCACGGCCGATTGCTGCTGAGAAGGGAGAACTTCTGCTGAAGAAGATTCAATAATGTTATAGGGAGCACACACAAATGCACTGAGTGGATAAACAGTTATACATATGAAAAAAATAGCAAATAACTAGGTCTAGTTATAATTAAAACCATGTTCGTGATTTTGTTTCAGAGATAGAAGGAGCTTACTATGTGTGTGTGATGCGCCTGAGAAGGAAGGTGGTTGAAGAAACTGATTGCTGAATACCCCTCTCTCTTGTTTCTGTCTCTGCCTCTCGCGAGCTTTATGGTTTTGAAACCAGTAAAACACATTCTTCCCTTCAATGTTTCCATACATTCCCAGTCGACTGGCGATCTGCTCTATTTGATCGGCACTGGGAGTGCGGATCCCTTGACTGTACATGGCTTCCAATAACTCTATTTGTTCTTTCGTTGGATTCCATCTGGTGCTCATAGTGGATTGACCTTCTGCCACTGCTCTTCTTTCTTGAGCTGCTGCTTCTTTTTCCTTCAGCTCCTGCTCAATACTTTCTGGAGAAGAAGGCTATGTGTTCGCTGCCTGTGGATGTCGATAAATAAACAGAACGAAAGGGAAGGGAGGATATTGCAGCAAACTCCAAGACCCAAAATTGTAGGATTCAACCGAGAAGTAACATGCAGGTTTTAGCTGTAAATGGAGATGGACATGGGAGCTGCCAAGTGATCGTTGACTTGGAATAGGACAAAGATAGGCTGGCCAAAAAGAGGCACGAGGGAAAGTGCAAGAGCAGAGGGGGAATAGACGGCGCAGGGTGGTGAGTCACATTATTTTAATGGATACTGAGCTACTCCATCAGTTATTTTAATCTGTACCAATTTGAAAGAATCATCACAGTGGCGTGGATGCATTTATCAACCAGTCTTACTCGTAAATTGGAATGCTGTTCAGGCGAATCGAAATCAAAATTAATTTCATCCCCTGAATCTTGGAAAAGTGGCCAAACTTACGGGTCCAGAACTAAGACCTAGGGTTGTCTCGGGTGCATTTCTCAACCGGTCTTACTCGTAAATTGAAATGTTGTTCAAGCAAATCGAAAAAAGAATTAATTCCATCCCCTGAATCTTAGAAAAGTGGCAGAGGTTACGGGTGTGGAACTAAGACCTAAGGTTGTCTCCCTTATGTATTGCTTATGATGTATTGATTTTTCTTTTTTAAATCTCCATGTACTACTATGTTTGTCTTTTTGAAATTGTATTTTTTTTTCACCCAAAAAAACAGTTTCACCTATTAGGAATAAGTGAACCTTTCAAATACAGATGAACCTTTCAAATACATATGGATCATAAATATGATGATCTCTTCATAGTTCAAAAAAAGACTATAACTAGTTCTATTCCTATTCATAATTGCTTTCATATTGTGAAATACATACAAAAACAAAATATGATAATTACATAATATATCAAAATTACTTCCAACTATATCTAGGAAGTCATAGAGTGTTTATGTCTTTACAATATGTAGTAACTATCTGCATTGACTACATATGCTTTTATAGTTTCCTCATAAAAGAGCCATCGCCTTTTTTGATAATGGGTCTTCTTTTGTGTTGGATTTCTTGTGCACATGCATAAATTGATTCCATCAAATTTATCTTTTAATCTCCTGATTTTGTCTTTCGAAGAATTTAGATATAGTGGGTTCAAATTCGATTTTTCATTAATCCAGTCAATGGCCACCTTTGAATCTCCAGCTACCATCATCTTGTTTATGGATAATCTAGAAGCAAAAAGTAATAGACCCCATAAACCCAATATTTTTGCTTTCATATTGTTTCCTTTATCGCCAGCAAATTGAACTCTAAATAAGTGACCTGAAGTAATTTTAAGGAAAATACCAATGCCACATAAATCATCAATAGTTGGGCCATCAAAGAACCCAATTGGGGTATCATCAAAGAAAGTTGGATTGAGAATACATTCAAATTTGTCATCTTCAAAATTTTCAGTGTGTCCTTTGATTGAAAGGAGGATTTTAGTGACTATCATGGACTCCTGTTTGTGCCAATTCTCAAACAATATTTTGTTTTTGTATTTCCAAATGCCCCAAATCACCAAAAATGGCTTATGTCGCATCTTCGGATATTGAATGAACCAGAGCAACATACTATCTTCTAAAGAGGAACAACTCCAAGATTTTGGTATCTTCAAATAACTTAGAATATCTTTCCAAATGGTTTGTGTAGTTTCACAATGCACAAAGAGATGTGTGGTCGTCTCTTCATCTCTCAGACAAAGACTCCAGGTCGAAGGTCTAATACCACCCCTTTTCCTAAAATTTGCACCAGTAAGAATACAATCTTTCAAACACAGCCACATAAAACAAATAATTTTACCTGGGATGTTTACTTTCCAAATAGCCTTATACCACCATCTATTTTCATCCAAGTGATTTAAAAATGTAATGGATTGATAAGCTAAATTAGCAGTTACATAACCCATAGCTCTGTTCCAATATTAGACTATCTTATCACTCGAATTATTTAGTGAGATTTCATTGCTCTGTAACACTATAAGAAAGTTGTTCCATTCTGTAATCAGCTCACCTGTCAATCCAAGTTGATTGGCCTCAAACCAACTTTTTTTAGTTCCAATATCATTTGGGTAAGTCGCATGTGCTAAGGAGAATATATGTAAATTGTTTAGGTGTTGGATTAAAGGGCCTGAGATTCTATGAGAAGAATTACATCCGATGAAAGGATCCAATCCAAGTATAACATGTTTACCACATCCAATCGACCAAGCCAGCCACCTTTTAATGATGGGCAAAGAATTCATGGAATTCTTCCATATGATAGAGGCTACTGGATACTTGCACTCATCTATGCACAACCAAGAAGTTATATCTATACCTTTTAGATATTTCTTATTTAGTACCAGATTCCACAAACCTTAACCAACTAGACCTCTCCATCATGACTTGACAGCCAAGGACTGGGCGAACCAAATTAAATTTCTAATGCCCCATCCACCATTTGCCTTTGTCCTAGCAATATTTTGTCATTTTGTTAAGTGGAAACCTGTACTTTTTTTATCTCCTCTTCAAATGAAATTAGAAATGAGTTGTTGGATCCTATGGAGGATGGATGAAGGTACCTTGACAAGGCTAAGCCAGTACATGGGTAGGCTTTGTAACCCAGATTTTGCTAGAATAAGTCTTCCTCCCAAAGAGAGCCAGCGGAAAGTCCAATTTCCAATCCTCTTCTCAACCTTTTGAATCATCCATTTCCAATCTTCCACCCTGTAGTTGTTTGGTTTTAAATAAAAACCCAAGTATTTCATACCTTGGTCAATGCTAACAAATTGTATATTGAAAACTGCCTTCAACCTTTGCTCTAGACTGGGATCTATATTTTGTGCAAGGAAGAATGACTTCTGACAATTCACATCCATACTAGAGGCTAGGCAGAAATTAGTTAAAATGTTTTTAAACACCATCCAATCCTCATAATTTCCAATGCCTAAAATGAGTACATCGTCAACAAAGAAAAGATGTGAGATGATATTCTCAGCAGCAACTTTTAGTCCATGAAACAACCCTGCTTCCACAACCTTTTTCAATAATATGCTTAAGCACTCGACAACCGAAAGGAACATCAAAGGAGAGAGAGGACATCCTTTTCGTAAACCTCGATAGCTCTTGAAGAAATCAGTAGGGGAGCCATTTATTAGAACTGCCATGTTAATAGAAGTTACACAGACCATAATCCATTGGGAAACCTCCCATTTTAATCCAATCTGAAATAACAATAAACATAGAAATTGCCATCTCACTTTGTCATATGCCTTCTTTAAGTCCAACTTCAGAATAATTGAGCTTATCTTCTTAGACTTAGTAGTGTGTAAACACTCTTGAGCTATCCCTACAGCATCAAATATCAGCCTATCTTTAAGGAAACCAAAATGTTCAAAGGATATACTTGAAGCCAATTTGTCTTTCATCCAACAAGAAATAATTTTATATATCACTTTATATACAAAGTTACAAAGGGAAATAGGCTGAAAATCATTAAAAGATTCTGGCTTGCTCACCTTGAGAATAAGGGAAAAGAAGGTAGCATCAAGATCTCCTAGAATATGTCTTGTACATTTGGATTCCTCAACATCCTTATGAATATCCTCCCCCATAATGTCAAAAAAATCTAGGAAAAGTTCATGTGTCCACCCATCTGGGTCGGGGCTTTTATCCTTTGGCATTCTGCAAACAATTTCTTTAAATTCCTCTAGAGTGATAGATTTGCCAATCTCATCACTTTCAGCATCATTAAAAAACTTGGGTACATCCTTGAGTACATTGATTTTTTTACAAGTATCTTATGCGTCTATCATGTTGTATTGTGCTTTAAAATGGTTAAAATCAGTCTCCTTAATATCATTTTCTGAGGATTTGTAATATCCTTCATCATCATCTATATCCCAGATAGTATTTTAGCATCTTCTTTGGGAAGCAAAATTATGAAAAAAAATGGTGTTTTTGTCACCCTTATTAATCCATATTTCTCGACTTATGAGCCTCCAAGTGGATTCTTCTGTTGCAAGTATTTTATCTTTCCTTTGTTTAAGAGACCTCAGTAGGTCCAAATCTTCCTGCATGAACATCTGTGAAGGGCAATTCTCAGAAATCTCTAACATTTTTAGTTCAATGTTATGAAGCTCTGTGTGTAATTGATTTTTTTTGTTTGTCTGTCGGTCGACTACTTCTTTCTTTAAGTTCCTCAATTTCGCACACAACAGGTGGATAGAAGACAAATCCAACCAAATTTCCATATCTTGCCAAGTGTCCCTAACCAGAGAAGTAAACCTCGGATCTGATATCCAGGAGCTGTTGAATTTAAAGGGAGGGGCGACTCTCTGCTATGAATTTTCAAACTATAAGCAGATCGGGTTATGATCCTATATGGTGGAGTTGATGATCCAAGATCGAATTTTCTTGTGACTGCCAGGTAGATTTTCATCAATAAGAAAATGATCCAATCTTTTCGAGATACTAGTTATACCAACTCTGTCATTTCGCCATGTAGGAGGCAGTTGGGTCGGTTGGATATCCACTAATCCAGTAGTGAGTAGAATATTTGAAATGTAATCTGCAAGAGGGTCACCCCTAGCCAAGTTTCCCCACACCTCCCTGGTGGTAAGAGTGAAATTAAGGTCACCACCAACTATAATTCCCTCTTTGCTCAGTAAACCAAAATCTAATAAGGGTTACCATAAACTTTCCCTTTCTTTATAAGGTGCATAACAATTGAGGAGTTTCACCTGTTCATCAAAATGCTTGAATCTTCCCTCTAGAAAAACACTTGCATTAGTGCCAAATGCACATAACTCAGCATAAGTTGGGTTCCATCTAGATAATAAACCACCTGAATGATCATTTGGGTCCAGAGCTACAACGTTCCATGTCGGAAGACATTGAATAAATATTGTTTTTTTTTCTTTTCACCATCCACCAAGGTTTCTTGCAGAAAGACAATGTCGGGTTTAACCTGTTTCAGAAGTAATTGAGGGATGTTGATTTAGTGGGTCCCCCAAACCCACAAAGGTTGAAAGATAGAATAATCATAAGGGAACGCTAGTGGTCGATTGGCTTGCTCTAAGGGCCGAGAAAGAAATCCTATTAGGGTTAGGGTTCAAGGAGTTAAGGAGAGAGAGTTATTGTGAGTTTTTTGGATCAATAATAATGGGGGACAATTCTCCAAAATGTGACAGACCACCTTCAATAGCCCTGGGAGGTTTCTTAGGGATGCAGGGTCTAGGCTTTTTGTGAATAGTCACATTGGAATGATCAGAAAGGGAAGGATTAAAAGTTTTGTTGGAAATAGGAAGGTGCGAGGGTGATAAATCCACAATCGTCTTGGTATTGAGGTTTTTTGTGTCAACATGACATCTATCTCCAACCAAGGGGACAAAGAGACAAACCGGGATAGTAATTTCACTGGAAAAAGGGACAGTGGGGTCAACCGAAACCACAGGAGGTGAGGAAGAACCTGTATTTATGGTTCGAGGAAGACCCATTCCATTAGAAAAAAGCAGTTCAAAACCCACTAGACTGGTAGGGGCGTCAACTATCAAATCACAGTCTAAAGGGGAATAGGTTGAGTATAATCAGGGGAGCACAAAGGAGTTCTTACAGTGCCGATCCCTTTTGAATCTAAGTCTGGACGAAAACCTGAATCATCAACCTTCTTCATAAGGAGGTCCCAAAAGTCTCTGAAAATCTCATGAAACCAGCTTTCATTATTCCTCGAAAACATAAACTTAGTGGAGGAGAGTTTATCAAAAAAAGATGGGAAAAAAGTTGCATCTTACCAAGGAAGGAGTTAGTGTCGAAAACCTTAGTTTTGGAACTTCCATATTGGGCTATTGGTGTCTTTGGTTGATTTTGTCGGATATGCGCTCTAGGGAATCCAAACAATTCACTTTAATATGTCATGGTTTCCAGCAGGAATGACAATGGAAGGGCTCCCTCCAGCAGTCAACCAATTGATAGAGGTGTGTGTCCCCTACAATAATATCAATAACGTCTGGTAACCCCCTTTCGAGATCCAATTCCACCAGAACCCAAGTGAGTCGCTTGTTACTCCAGCGAAGTGAGTGATCATCAAAGAAGATAAATTTCACGACCGACTTAGCAACAAATTCAAAGGTTTTAATAGACCAGTACTCAATTGGGAAATCTGGTAACAACATCCAAAAAAAAATTTTGAGAAGCTCTCAGAGAGAGGGTTGAAACCAGGGTACCATCGCTTGAGCATTAAAATTCCTCTACCAATAATCCAAGGAGAGTTAAAAACTCTCAGCAAATCTTCATCAGACAAAAAACAAAAAACTATCCAATGATTTGAGAGGAGGCTAAATCTAGGGCAGTATCTAACCAATGGCTTCCAAAAACTTAAAATCCAATCTGGCAGTTGAACCTTATTCATTTTGGTGTAAAAAAACTTACCAACTAGAGATTTTTCTATTAAACTGGCTACTTTGTTCAATGCAATATCCTTCCAGAGAATGCATCAGGTCTTGGCCTCCCTAAATTTCCAACTCTTGAGTGTACAGTGAGAGCGCACATTACTACCAGAAAACCTATTGTGACTGGCACCTCCTACTCGCAACGGTGGATTCCTCACAAGTAAGGTCGTCGAAGTAACACTAGAGCAAGGTTTTGCTGTGGTTTTTGTTGAAACATATATGTAGCCATCTCGAGGGAGGTTTCCCATGTGCCTACCCTCACCAAGGTACGTGTCAATCACGTGAACAGAGTCGAGTGTGCATCCACGTCCTGTATCGGGGGACAACTGTCGTGAATTCACTGCAGGTTGGTCCAGTTGCTTAGCAGTTGTCACCGTCCCATATGACACCTGATGCAAATAGTCATACATTAGCTTGTAGGTTTCATCATCCAGGAAGAGTCCTTCACTGGCCCACAATTCATCTTCGTCTTCCCATGTGAGATCCACTGGATCTACCATCTAGCCACGTAAAAAGCTTAGGTACAACTTCCTAGTCTCAGAGTACCAGTCAGGGCCTTTACTGCTTATCCACAAAGGCTACGAAAATCTGTGGAAACCCTACAACCTAGCATATCTGCAAAAACCCTAACTAACCTCCCCGTCTCCATTCTTTCTTGTCTTATATGATATTATGAACACTATTAAATAAATATTCCAGGATGAGGGTGTTTATGAGGACAAATGCCACCACGGGGTGCTTGAGACCACATTCAATGGGGTTTGAATAGGATGATGGAGAGGATAGGATTTCTCATTGCAAATCCTTTCAATTGGATTAATAGATGTATGCATGATTCACCCATGAATCCTACCATGGGCAATGTCATGTTTGAAGTAGGGATGAAGATTAAAATGGTTCAACTTTGGGGAAGGAGATGGAGAAAGGATAGAGAAAAAGTGGAAGCTGCATAACACTATGGTTCTTGTCTTGCTTCTAAGTTTGGTCCTTTTATTTTGATTTTAAGTTTCCTTCTTACTTAATAGTCTGTTTTGTTTTTCCTTCTAGTTCAACTCCATATTAGGCCTGGGTAGGCATAACTCTCCATCTACAATCAGGAAGAAACATGTGGGACAACTTGGGGGATTCCTCATTAGTTATCCTCTTTGAGTGGGTGGCTGATACCCTAGTTCTGAAACCTTCTCCCAATTCTCAATGTTTTCTCTTAGTCCCTCGTTGTAGCTTGCTCTTGGTCCCTTCTGTCACTTATCCTTGAGCTAAGATGCAAAATCACAATGGTGAACCTTGACTAGAATCCAACAAATGCAGGGTTAAAAGGGGAGCCATGAAGCATATTGGGGAAACCATGAACCCACTTCTCCCTCGTCATATCACTCGGGCCTAGGTTGATGTCATGAATGCAACATCCAACAATCGACATCGCTTCCCACTTTCATTAAGGAGAAGGTTTCCAACATTGAGAAATTGGTTAAGCAAGAATGAAAGAAAATGATCAACAAACAAGTTGAGGCAGAAATCAATGATTGGGTTCCACATTGTGATGTTCCAATTAGAAATATTCAAAGAATAAATTAGGGATATTACTCATATTTATTGCAAAAAAAACCAGATTTGCAAACACAAGAGACAAATATGAACCAAAATATTATACATTTATATATATGGAAGCAATGTTCACTTTCCTCTTTGAGGGGGAAACCTCCAATAGAGTAGGGCTTCGATTAAAAATGATTTCACAAGACATCTTTTACAATGCTTCTACATATTTATATAGTACTTTCTACCCTTGGGAACATTATAGAGAAGAAACTTTCTAGTAGGAAAAACCTTCTAGTAAGCCTTCTTACATTTATTTATTTCACTCTACTACATGGGCCTTATTTACTAGTGATGACCTCCATACATATAAATACATGGTAACCTATCTATATACTTAGAGAGTTATGGAGGTTAGGGACCTAACATTCCCTCCTCAAAAAGAAGCATTGTCCTCAACGCTGGAGATGAGGGAATTGTTGAAGAGTTGTTGTCGGTTCCCATGTGACATACTTTGGTTGTGTATCCTTATATTATATTACGAATTCCTATATAGTAGACTAGTAGATATGACACTCTCATTTGTCAAGGATGGCCTTAGGCTATAATCAAATGGAACCTTACACATCCAATTTAGGAAGGCTAGTTTGACCTCAGCAATTAGATCCAACCACTTTCTTTAAGCAGGAGACATGAAATATGGGATGGATTTTAGAGTGGCGTAGAAGTTCTAATTTGTAAGCCACTGGCCCAATATGCTTGAGGATATTATATGGACCATAAAACATTGGAGAAATATTTTAGTGGTGATTTCCTTTCAAAGAGGTATTCTTATAAGGTTGCAGATGAAGGAACAGTTGATCCCCTTCTTCAAAATGGAATTCAAAGCAATGTTGATCAACCTATTGCTTCATTTGATTCTAAGCCATGAACAACTTATCTTTAAGAGTACAGAGAATATTGGCTCAAGATGCAAGTATTTTGTCAACCACTTATACCTTGGAGACTTCTGGTAGTAAGATAATATTGATGGGGTATTTTGGCCATAGAAAACCTCAAAGGGGTTCATGTGAGTGTCACCATAATAAGTTGTATCATACCACCATTCTACTAGGGGTAACCATTAAACCAATTGGAATTGTCGTTCGAAAGTAAAGAACCTAAAATATGCTTCCAAACGCTTGTTGACAACGTTAGTCTGACCACCAATCTGGGGATGATAGGTGATACTAATATCAAATTGAGTGTCCTGGAGCCTAAAACATTATTGCTAGAATTTGCTAGTGAAAGTTGGATCATGGTCTGTGATAATATATTATAGCATACCACATAGTTTAGAGATTTTATCCATGGATACTTGAGCAATTGTGGAAGCTTTAAAGGGGTGTTGGAGGAAACAAAAATGATCATATATAGAAAGGCGATCAACCATAACCATCATGACCAATGTATTTCTAGATTTGGGTAACCCCACAACGAATTCCATGGAAATGTGTGTCCATACAATAGGCATGATAGGTAAAGGTTGTAGTTCTCTTGGAATTTTCATTGTTTCTCCCTTGTGTCATTGGAAAAGGTCACATTCAACCACAAAAGTGCCTCCATGCCTTCCCGGAAGAATGAACATTTGATCAATTCATCTGTTTTATGAAATACATAAATACTTGATGTCGGAGAAGCATGAAGTTCAAATAACATAGTTGATTTAAAGGTGGATTGTTTGATCAAATACATAAACCCTTTATAGAAAAGCTCGTTATTGTACCAAGTATAGCCCTAATATGCATGGGGGTCCTATTGAATTCATGGGATCATGTTAGAAAACTTGGGATCAATGACCCATTCCTTGTGGATGACATCCAACCAACCTACTACAATGAAGGAGAGTGAAAAGAGGTACCCTTCCTCTTCATGTTTTCTAGAGAGAGCATTAAATAACACATTCTCCTTTCCCTTCTTATAAATGATCTCGTAATCACATCATAACATTTTGGTAATCCATTTCTATTTCTTTGGGGATGAAATCCTTTTCTCCAAAAAATATTTGAGGTTGTGATGATCAATTTTAATCTCAAAACATTTCCCAAGCAAGTAGGGACGTCATATATCCATAGCATGCAAGATAACCAACATTTATTTTTCATAGGTGGATATTCCCAAGTGTTGCTCACAAATTTGTTTTTTGGTAAAGGCCAATGGTCCTCCTTCTTGCATGAGAATTGCTTTGATTCATTTTCTTGACACATCACATTCCAAAACAAATGTCTAATGAAATCTAGCAAACCAAGTACTAGGGTTGTCCACATAACATGATTCAAATATTGGAAGGCTTGATCTGCAACTTCATTCCAACTGAAAGCATTTTTATTAAGTAAGGCAGTGAGGGGAGTAGTAATCTTTCCATAGTTCTTGACAAACTTTCTATAGTAACCAATTAGACCAAGGAAACCTCTTAAAATTTAAGAGTCTTAGAACATGGTCAATCCTTCATTTCTTCAATTTTCTTCAGGTCCACTTGTACACCCTCATGACTAACAATATGACCTAGATATTTGACTTCAGAGACAACGAAGGAACATTTTGACCCTTTGAGAAATATTTGATGATGAGAAAGCAATTGTGATACCTAATCCACATGGGTGACATGGGGATGCCAAGTTTTACTATAGATTATGATGTCATCAAAAAAGGAAAGGACAAAATGGTAGAGAAAGGTTTGGCATATGGGGTTCATGAGACTCTAGAAGGTTGATGGGACATTGCAAAGGCCAAAGGGCACCACCAAGAACTCATAATAGCCTTCATGAGTGTGAAAGCAAGTTTTGGGAATATCGGCCTCCTTCATACAAATTTGGTGATGGCTGAAACATAGACCAAGTTTGGTAAAGAATTGAGAACCTTTAAGCTCATTCAAAATGTCATCAATGGTTGGGATGGGGAACTTATCCTTAACGATTATCTTATTGAGAGCACAAAAGTCAAGGAAAATGCACCAAGTTCCTTCTTTTTCTAGTAACATAATAACTGGGGATGAATAAGGACTAGTACTAGGGAGGATGACACCAACAACTAGAAATTCTTGAACAAAATTTTCAATTTCATTTTTTTGAGAAAATTGATTGCAATTAGGGTGTACATTAGGTGGGAGGATACTAGGTATAAGAATAATAGAATGATCATATGCACTACAAGAGGGTGGGAGGCCATGGGGGGTTTCAAAGAATAATTGGTGTTTTTCCAACAGTAACTACATGCTAGGATGGATAAGTTGGGAAGGGGTCTCAAAGACTTGAATGGCATGGAACTGGGAAACAATGTCAAAATGTCACTTTTTAAGGACTTTTTTCATGCAATGTGATATTATGATCTCTAGAGAAACTACTATGATTCCTTGGATAGTGTAGCAATTCCCATCCTACTGGAAACTCATGTATAACTCCCTAAAATCCATGGTGATGGGACCGAGTGTCCTCAACCATTCAACAACCAAAACAATGTTACAACCACCCATTTCAATAGAAAACAAGTGGGTTTCAAAGAATAATCACCCATCTGAAGCCACATATTTTCATAACAACCCCCACATTTCATGGAACCTCCATTAGCAATCATGATCTAAACATTGTTCACAACATGGAATGGAAGTGTGTATTGAGGGATGACATCAACATCTTGTTGGTTAAGGTTGGTTGTCATTGATGTCAACCCTTGAAGAAAGAGCCGTAGCACAAAGTTTTGGGTAATGGACCCAATAGTGTTTGATGTAAATATGACTCATTATTTTTTTGTCATGGTTGATAAGAAGTAAATATGGATGAACTCCAAAGTG
>JASDQU010507098.1:36046-50134 GCA_032191745.1 Picea mariana
TAATGGATACTGAGCTACTCCATCAGTTATTTTAATCTGTACCAATTTGAAAGAATCACCACAGTGGCGTGGATGCATTTATCAACCAGTCTTACTCGTAAATTGGAATGCTGTTCAGGCGAATCGAAATCAAAATTAATTTCATCCCCTGAATCTTGGAAAAGTGGCCAAACTTACGGGTCCAGAACTAAGACCTAGGGTTGTCTCGGGTGCATTTCTTAACCGGTCTTACTCGTAAATTGAAATGTTGTTCAAGCAAATCGAAAAAAGAATTAATTCCATCCCCTGAATCTTAGAAAAGTGGCAGAGGTTACGGGTGTGGAACTAAGACCTAAGGTTGTCTCCCTTATGTATTGCTTATGATGTATTAATTTTTCTTTTTTAAATCTCCATGTACTACTAGGTTTGTCTTTTTGAAATTGTCTTTTTTTTTTTTTTTTCCACAAAAAATAGTGTCACCTATTAGGAATAAGTGAACCTTTCAAATATATATGAACCTTTCAAATACATATGGATCATAAATATGATGATCTCTTCATAGTTCAAAAAAGACTATAACTAGTTCTATTCTTATTCATGATTGCTTTCATACTTTGAAATACATACAAAAACAAAATATGATAATTACATAACATATCAAAATTACTTTCAACTATATCTAGGAAGTCATAGAGTGTTTCTATCTTTAAAATATGTAGTAACTATCTGCATTGACTATATCTGCTTTTATAGTTTCCTCATAAAAGAGCCATCGCCTTTTTTGATAATGGGTCTTCTTTTGTGTTGGATTTCTTGTGCACATGCATAAATTTGATTCCATCAAATTTATCTTTTAATCTCCTGATTTTGTCTTTCCAAGAATTTAGATATAGCGGGTTCAAATTTGATTTTCATTAATCCAGTCAATGGCCACCTTTGAAAATCCAGCTACCATCATCTTGTTTATAGATAATCTAGAAGCAAAAAGTAATAGAGCCCATCAACCCAATATTTATGCTTTCATATTGTTTCCTTTATCGCCAACAAATTGAACTCTGAATAAGTGATCTGAAGTAATTTTAAGGAAAATACCAATGCCACAGAAATCATCAACAGTTGCGCCATCAAAGAACCCAATTGGAGTATCATCAAAGAAAGTTGGATTGAGAATACATTCAAATTTGTCATCTTTGGAATTTTCATTGTGTCCTTTGATTGAAAGGAGGATTTTAGTGACTATCTTGGACTCATGTTTGTGCCAATTCTCAAACAATATTTTGTTTTTGTATTTCCAGATGCCCCAAATCACCAAAAATGGAATATGTCGCATCTTTGGATATTGAATGAACCAGAGCAACATATTATCTTCTAAAGAAGAACAGCTCCAAGCTTTTGGTATCTTCAGATAATTCAGACTATCTTTCCAAATGGTTTGTGTAGTTTCACAATGCACCAAAAGATGTGTGGTCGTCTCTTCATCTCTGAGACAAAGACTGCAGGTCGAAGGTCTAATACCACCCCTTTTCCTAAAATTTTCACCAGTAAGAATACAATCTTTCAAACACAGCCACATAAAACAAATAATTTTACCTGGGATGTTTTCTTTCCAAATAGCCTTATACCACCATCTATTTTCATCCAAGTGGATTAAAAATGTAATGGATTGATAAGCTAAATTAGCAGTTACATAACCCATAGCTCTGTTCCAAAACCAGACTATGTTATCACTCGAATTATTTAGTGAGATTCCATTGCTCTGTAACACTATAAGAAAGTCGTTTCATTATGTAATCAGCTTGCCTGTCAGGCCAAGTTGATTGGCCTCAAACCGTCTTTGTTTAGTTCCAATATCATTTGGGTAAGCCGCATGTGCTAAGGAGAAGATATGTAAATTGTTTAGGTGTTGGATTAAAGGGCCTGAGATTCTATGAGAAGAATTACATCCGATGAAAGGATTCAATCCAAGTATAACATGTTTACCACATCCAATCGACCAAGCTAGCCACCTTTTAATGATGGGCAAAGAATTCATGGAATTCTTCCATATGATAGAGGCTATTGGATACTTGCACTCATCTATGCACAACCAAGAAGTTACACCTATACCTTTTAGATATTTCTTATTTAGTACCAGATTCCACAAACCTTAACCAACTAGACCTCTCCAGCATGACTTGGCAGCCAAGGACTGGGCGAACCAAATTAAATTTCTAATGCCCCATCCACCATTTGCCTTTGTCCTAGCAATATTTTACCATTTTGTTAAGTGGAAACCTGTACTTTTTTTATCTCCTCTCCAAATGAAATTAGAAATGAGTTGTTGGATCCTATGGAGGATGGGGGGAAGGTACCTTGACAAGGCTAAGCCAGTACACGGGTAGGCTTTGTAACCCAGATTTTGCTAGAATAAGTCTGCCTCCCAAAGATAGCCAGCGGAAAGTCTAATTTCCAATCCTCTTCTCAACCTTTTGAATCATCCATTTCCAATCTGCCACCCTATAGTTGTTTGGTTTTAAATAAAAACCCAAGTATTTCATACCTTGGTCAATGCTAACAAATTGTATATTGAAAAATGCCTTCAACCTTTGCTCTAGACTGGGATCTATATTTTGTGCAAGGAAGAATGGCTTCTGACAATTCACATCCATACTAGAGGCTAGGCAGAAATTAGTTAAAATATTTTTAAACACCATCCAATCCTCGTAATTTCCAATGCATAAAATGAGTACATCGTCAATAAAGAAAAGATGTGAGACGATAGTCTCAGTAGCAACTTTTAGTCCATGAAACAACCCTGCTTCCACAACCTTTTTCAATTATATGCTTAAGCACTCAACAACCAAAAGGAACGGCAAAGGGGAGAGAGGACAGCCTTTTCGTAAACCTCGATAGCTCTTGAAGAAATCAGTAGGGGAGCCATTTATTAGAATTTCCATGTTAACAGAAGTTACACAGACCATAATCCATTGGGTAACCTCCCATTTTAATCCAATCTGAAATAACAATAAACATAGAAATTGCCAGCTCACTTTGTCATATGCCTTCTTTAAGTCCAACTTCAAAATAATTGAGCTTATCTTCTTAGACTTAGTAGTGTGTAAACACTCTTGAGCTATCCCCACAGCATCAAATATCAACCTATCTTTAAGGAAACCAAAACGTTCGAAGGATATACTTGAATCCAATTTGTCTTTCATCTGAGAAGAAATGATTTTAGATATCACTTTATATACAAAGTTACAAAGGGAAATAGGCCGAAAATCATTAAAAGATTATGGCTTGCCCACCTTGGGAATAAGGGAAAAGAAGGTAGCATCAAGAGCTCCTGGAATATGTCTTGTACATTTGGATTCCTCAACATCCTTATGAATATCCTCCCCCATAATGTCGAAAAAAGATAGGAAAAGTTCATGTGTCCACCCATCTGGGTCGGGGCTTTTATCCTTTGGCATTTGCAAACAATTTCTTTAAATTCCTCTAGAGTGATAGATTTGCCAATCTCATCACTTTCAACATCATTAAAAAACTTGGGTACATCCTTGAATACATTGATTTTTTTACAAGTATCTTTTGCGTCTATCACATTGTAGTGTGCTTTAAAATGGTTAAAAGCAGTCTCCTTAATATCATTTTCTGAGGATTTGTAATATCCTTCATCATCATCTATATCCCAGATAGTATTTTGGCATCTTCTTTGGGAAGCAAATTTCTGGAAAAAAAAAATGGTGTTTTTGTCACCCTTATTAATCCATATTGCTCGACTTATGAGCCTCCAAGAAGAATTCTTCTGTTGCAAGTATTTTATCTTTCCTTTGTTTAAGAGACCTCGGTAGGTCCAAATCTTCCTGCACAAACACCTGTGAAGGGCAATTCTCAAAAATATCTAACATTTTTAGTTCAATGTTATGAAGCTCTGTGTGTAATTGATTTTTTTTTGTTTCTCTGCCAGTGGACTACTTCTTTTTTTAAGTTCCTCAATTTCGCACACAACAGGTGGATAGAAGGCAAATCTGACCAACTTCCCATATCTTTCCAAGTGTCCCTAACCAGAGAAGAAAAGCCCAAATCTGATATCCAGGAGTTGTTGAATTTAAAGGGAGGAGTGACTCTTTGATATGAATTTTCAAACTGTAAGCAGATCGGGTTATGATCCGATATGGTGGATTTGATGATCCAGGATCGAATTTTACTGTGACTGCCAAGTAGATTTTCATCAATAAGAAAATGATCCAATCTTTTCGAGATACTAGATATACCTACTCTGTCATTTCTCCATGTAGAAGGCAATTGGGTCGGTTGGATATTCACTAATCTAGTAGTGAGTAGAATATTTTAAATGTAATCTGCAAGAAGGTCACCCCTAGCCAAGTTTCCCCACACCTCCCTGGTGGTAAGAGTGAAATTAAGGTCACCACCAACTATAATTCCCTCTTCGCTCAGTAAACCAAAATCTAATAAGGGTTTCCATAAACTTTCCCTTCCTTTATAAGGTGCATAACAATTAAGGAGTTTCACCTGTTCATCAGAATGCTTGAATCTTCCCTCCAGAAAAATACTTGCATTAGTGCCAAATGCACATAACTCGGCATAAGTTGGGTTCCATCCAGACAATAAACCACCTGAACGATCATTTGGGTCCAGAGCTACAACGTTCCATGTTAGAAGACATTGAAGAAATATTGTTTTTTCCTTTTCACCATCCACCAAGGTTTCTTGCAGAAAGACAATGTCAGGTTTAACCTGTTTCAGAAGTAATTGAGGGATGTTGATTTAGTGGGTCCCCCAAACCCACGAAGGTTGAAAGATAGAATAATCATAAGGGAACGTCAGTGGTCGGTTGGCTTGCTCTAAGGGCCGAGAAAGAAATCCTATCAGGGTTAGGGTTCAAGGAGTTAAGGAGAGAGGGTTCTTGTGAGTTTTTGGATCAATAATAATCGAAGGAAATACTCCAAAATGTGCCAAACCACCTTCAATAGCCCTGGGAGGTTTCTTAGGGATGCGGGGTCTAGGGTTTTTGTGAATAGTCACATTGGAATGATTGGAAAGGGAAGGATTAAAAGTTTTGTTGGAAATAGGAAGGTGCGAGGGCGATAAATCCACAATCGTCTTGGTATTAAGGTTTTGTGTGTCAACATGACATATATCTCCAACCAAGAGGACAAAGGGACAGACCGAGATAGTAATTTACTGGAAAAAGGGACAGTGGGGTCAACTGAAACCACTGGAGGTGAGGAAGAACCTGTATTTATGGTTCTAGGAAGACCCATTCCGTTAGAAAAAAGCAACTCAAAACCCACTAGACTGGTAGGGGCGTCAACTATCAAATCATAGTCTAAGGAGGAATAGTTTGAGTATCATCAAGGGAGCACAAAGGAGTTCTTACAGTACCGATCCCTTTTGAATCTAAGTCTGGACAAAAACCTGAATCATCAACCTTCTTCATAAGGAGGTCCCAAAAGTCTTTGAAAATCTCATGAAACCAACTTTCATTATTCCTTAAAAACTTAAACTCAGCGAAGGAGAGTTTATCAAAAAAAGATGGGAAAAAATTTGCATCTTACCAAGGAAGGAGTCACTGTCGAAAACCTCGATTCTGGAACTTCCATATTAGGCTATTGGTGTCTTTGGTTGAGTTGTGTCGGATATGCACTCTAGGGAATCCAGACAATTCACTTTAAGATGTCTTAGTTTCTAGTAGGAATGACAACGGAAGGGCTCCCTCCAGCAGTGAACCAATTAACAGAGATGTGTGTCCCCTATAACAATATAAATAATGTCTGGTAACCCCCTTTCGAGATCCAATTCCACCAGAACCCAAGTGAGTCGCTTGTTACTCCAGTGAAGTGAGTGATCATCAAAGAAGATAAATTTCACGAACGACTTAGTAATGAATTCAAAGGTTTTAATAGATCAGTACTCGTTTGGGAAATCCGGTAACAACATCCAAAAAAAACTTTTCGAGAAGCTCTTAGAGAGAGGGTTGAAACCAGGGCACCATCGCTTGAGCATTAAAATTCCTCTACCAATAATCCAAGGAGAGTTCAAAACTCTCAGCAAATCTCCCTCAGACAGAAAAGGAAAAACTATCCAATGATTTGAGAGGAGGCTAAATCTAGGGCAGTATCTAACCAATGGCTTCCAAAAACTTAAAATCCAGTCTGCCAGTTGAACATTATTCATTTTGGTGTAAAAAAACTTACCAACTAGAGATTTTTCTATTAAACTAGCTACTTTGTTCAATGCAATATCCTTCCCGAGAACGCATCAGGTCTTGGCCTCCCTAAATTTCCAACTCTTGAGTGTATAGTGAGAGCACGCATTACTACCAGAAACCCTATTACGACTGGCACCTCCTACTCGCAGCGGTGGATTCCTCACAAGTAAGGTCGTCGAAGTAACACCAGAGCAAGATTTTGCAGTGGTTTTTTATGGAACATATCTACAGCCATCTCGAGGGAGATTTCCCATGTGCCTACCCTCACCAAGGCACATGTCAATCACGTGAACAGAGTTGAGTGTGCATCCACATCCTGTATCAGGGGACAACTGTCGTGAAATCACTATAGGCTGGTCCAGTTGCTTAGCAGCTGTCACCGTCCCATATGACACCTGACGCAAATAGTCATACATCAGCTTGTAGGTTTTGTCATCCAGGAAGAGTCCTTCACTGGCCCACAAGTCATCTTCATCTTCCCATGTGAGATCCACTAGATCTTCCATCTAGCCACGTAAAAAGCTTAGGTACAACTTCTTAGTCCCGGAGTACCAATCAGGGTCTTTACTGCTTATCCACAAAGGCTACGAAAATATGCGAAAACCCTACAACCTATCATATCTGCAAAAACCCTAACTATCCTCCCCCTCTCCATTCTTTCTTGTCTTATATGATATTATGAACACTATTAAATAAATATTCCAGGATGGGGGTGTTTAGGAGGACAAATGCCACCACAGGGTGCTTGAGACGACATTCAATGGTGTTTGAATAGGACAATGGAGAGGATAGGGTTTCTCATTGCAAATCATTTCAATTGGATTAATAGATGTATGCATGATTCGCCCATGAATCCTACCATGGGCAATGTCATGTTTGAAGTAGGGATGAATATTCAAATGGATCACCTTTGGAGAAGGAGATGGAGAAAGGATAGAGAAATAATGGAAGTTGCATAACACTATGGTTCTTGTCTTGCTTCCAAGTTTGGTCCTTTTAGTTTGATATTAAGTTTCCTTCTTACTTAACAGTATGTTTTGTTTTTTCTTCTAGTTCGACTCCATGTCAGGTCTGGGTAGGCATTACTCTCCATCTACAGTCGGGAAGAAACATGTGGGACGACTTGGGGGATTCCTCGTTAGTTATCCTCTTTGAGTGGGTGGTTGATATCCTAGTTATGAAACCTTCTCCCAATTCTCAATGTTTTCTCTTAGTCCCTCATTGTAGATTGCTCTTAGTCCCTTCTGTCACTTATCCTTCAGCTAAGATGCAAAATTACAATGGTGAACCTTGACTAGAATCCAACAAATGCAGGGTTAAAAGGGGAACCGTGAAGCATATCAGGGAAACCATGAACCCACATCTCCCTCGTCATATCACTCGGGCCTAGGTTGATGCCATGAATGCAACATCCAACAATCGACATCGCTTCTTACTTTCATTAAGGAGGAGGTTTCCCACATTGAGAAATTGGTCAAGCAGGAATGAAAGAAAATGATCAACAAACAAGTTGAGGCAGAAATCAATGACTGGGTTCCACATTGTGATGTGCCAATTAGAAATATTCAGAGAATACATTAGGGATATTACTCATATTTATTGCAAAAAGAAACAGATTTGCAAACACAAGAGACAAATATGAACCAAAATATTATACATTTATATATATGGAAGTAATGTTCACTTTCCTCTTTGAGGGGGAAACCTCCAATAAAGAAGGGCTTCGATTAAAAATGATTTCACAAGACATCTTTTACAATGCTTCTACATATTTATATAGTACTTTCTACCCTTGGGAACATTATAGAGAAGAAACTTTCTAGTAGGAAAAACCTTCTAGTAAGCCTTCTTACATTTATTTCTTTCACACTACTACATGGGGCTTATTTACTAGTGATGACCTCCATACATATAAATACATGGTAACCTATCTATATACTTAGAGGGTTAGGGAGGTTAGGGACCTACCATTCCCTTGATGCTAGAGATGAGGGAATTGTTGAAGAATTGTTGTCGGTTCCCATGTGACATACTTTGGTTGTGTATCCTTCTATTATATTAGGAATTCCTATATAGTAGACTAGCGGATATGACACTCTCATTTGTCAAGGATGGCCTTAGGCTGCAATCAAATGGAACCTTATACATCCAATTTAGGAAGGCTAGTTTGACCTCAACAATTAGATCCAACCACTTTCTTTAAGCAGGAGACATGAAAGATGGGATGGATTTTAGAGTGGCGTAGAAGTTCTAATTTGTAAGCCACTAGCCCAATATGCTTGAGGATATTATATGGACCATAAAACTTTGGACAAATATTTTAGTGGTGATTTCCTTTCAAAGAGGTATTCTTATAAGGTTGCAGATGAAGGAACAGTTGATCCCCTTCTTCAAAATGGAATTCAAAGCAGTGTTGATCAACCTGTTGCTTCATTTGATTCTAAGCCATGAACAACTTATCTTTAAGAGTACGGAGAATATTGGCTCGAGATGCAAGTATTTTGTCAACCTCTTATACCTTGGAGACTTCTGGTAGTAAGATAATATTGATGGGGGATTTTGGCCATCGAAAACCTCAAAGGGGTTCATGTGAGTGTCACCATGGTATGTTGTATCATACCACCATTCTACTAGGGGTAACCATTAAACCAATTGGGATTGTCGTTTGAAAGTAAAGAACCTAAAATATTCTTCCAAACGCTTGTTGACAACGTTAGTCTGACCACCAATCTGGGGGTGATAGATGATACTAATATGAAATTGAGTGCCCTAGAGCCTAAAACATTATTGTTAGAATTTGCTAGTGAAAGTTGGATCATGGTCTGTGATAATATATTATGGCATACCACATAGTTTAGAGATTTTATCCATGAATACTTGACCAATTGTGGAAGCTTTAAAGGGGTGTTGGAGGAAATGAAAATGATCATATCTAGAAAGGCGATCAACCACAACCATCATGACCAATGTATTTCTAGATTTGGGTAACCCCACAATGAAGTCCATGGAAATGTATGTCCATACAACAAGCATGATAGGTAAAGGTTGTAGTTCTCTTGGAGTTTTCATTGTTTCTCCCTTGTGTCGTTGGAAAAGGTCACATTCAACCACAAAAGTGCCTCCATGCCTTCCTGGAAGAACGAACATTTGATCAATTCATCTGTTTTATGAAATACATAAATACTTGATGTTGGAGAAGCATGAAGTTCAAATAACATAGTTGATTTAAAGGTGGATTGTTTGATCAAATACAGACACACTTTATAGCAAAGCTCGTTATTGTACCAAGTATAGCCCTAATATGCATGGGGGTCCTATTGAATTCATGGGATCATGTTAGAAAACTTAGGATCAATGACCCATTCCTTGTGGATGACATCCAACCAACCTACTACAATGAAGGAGAGTGAAAAGAGTGACCCTTCCTCTTCATGTTTTCTAGAGAGAGCATTAACTAACACATTCTCCTTTCCCTTCTTATAAATGATTTCGTAATTACATCCTAACATATTGGTAAGCCATTTCTGTTTCTTTGGGGATGAAATATTTTTCTCCAAAAAATATTTGAGGTTGTGATGATCAATTTTAATCTCAAAACATTTGCCAAGCAAGTAGGGACGTCATATATCCATAGCATGCAAGATAACCAAAATTTATTTTTCATAGGTGGATCTTCCCAAGTGTTGCTCACAAATTTGTTTTTTGGTAAAGGCCAATGGTATTCCTTCTTGCATGAGAATTGATTTGATTCATTTCCTTGACACATCACATTTCAAAACAAATATCCAATGAAGTCTGGCAGACCAAGTACTAGGGTTGTCCACATAACATGATTCAAATATTGGAAGGCTTGATCTGCAACTTCATTCCAGCTGAAAGCATTTTTATTTGAGGGGAGTAGTAATATTTCCATAGTTCTTGACAAACTTTCTATAGTAACCAATTAGACCAAGGAAACCTCTTAAACTTTAAGAGTCTTAGAACATGGTCAATCCTTCATTTCTTCATTTTTCTTCAGGTCCACTTGTACACCCTCATGACTAACAATATGACCTAGATATTTGACTTCAGAGACAACGAAGGCACATTTTGACCCTTTGAGAAATATTTGATGATGAGAAAGAAATTGTAATACCTAATCCACATGGGTGACATGGGGATGCCAAGTTTTACTGTAGATTATGATGTCATCAAAAAAGGAAAAGACAAAATGGTAGAGAAAGGTTTGGCATATGTGGTTCATGAGACTCTAGAAGGTTGATGGGACATTGTAAAGGCCAAAGGGCATCACCATGAACTCATAATAGCCTTCATGAGTGCGAAAGCAAGTTTTGGGAATATCGGCCTCCTTCATACGAATTTGGTGATGGCCGAAACATAGACCAAGTTTGGTAAAGAATTAAGAACCTTTAAGCTCATTCAAAATGTCATCAATGGTTGGGATGGGGAACTTATCCTTAATGATTATCTTATTGAGAGCACAAAAGTCAAGGAACATGCACCAAGTTCCTTCTTTTTCTAGTAACATAATAACTAGGTATGAATAAGGACTAGTACTAGGGAGGATGACACCAACAACTAGAAATTCTTGAACAAACTTTTCAATTTCATTTTTTTGAGAAAATTGGTTGCAATTAGGGTGTACATTGGGTGGGAGGATGCTAGGTATAAGAATAATAGAATGATCATATGCACTACAAGAGGGTGGGAGGCCATGGGGGGTTTCAAATAATAATTGGTGTTTTTCCAACAGTAACTACATGTTAGGATGGATAAATTGGGAAGGGGTCTCAAAGACTTGAATGGCATGGAACTGGGAAACAATGTCGAAATGTCACTTTTTAAGGAATTTTTCCATGCAATGTGATATTATGATCTCTAGAGAAACTACTATGATTCCTTGGAAAGTGTATCAATTCCCATCCTACTGGAAACTCATGTATAACTCCCTAAAATCCATGGTGATGGGACCGAGTGTCCTCAACCACTCAACAACCAAAACAATGTTACAACCACCCATTTCAATAGAAAACAAGTGGGTTTCAAAGAATAATCACCCATATGAAGCCACATATTTTCACAACAACCCCCACATTTCATGGAACCTCCATTAGCAATCATGATCTAAACATTGTTCAGAACATGGATATGGAAGTGTGTATTGAGGGATGACATCAACATCTTCCTTGGAAATGGCCATATAGAGTTTTTTCTCCTTGCATTTATGCCCAAGAAAATATTTCTTAGCACAATCGTAGCAGAGACCTTTAAGTTGGCGTTGTTACATTTTAGCAAAAGTTAATTTGTGGATCTTGAGAGGAGGAGAGGAGGAGAAGGATTCGTGGGATGGGGATAGGGAATAAAGAATGTCTTTTTTATTTGGGCATTCACAAACTTTTGGGATTCCTTGACTCTTTGAGAGGCTCGAATCCAAGTAGTAGGGAAAGCCATTAATACTTGAACACATATTTCTTCGTTTAGACCACTATATGACATGCCTTCAGTGCAGAAATCAAGTTGCTCAAAAACATAGATGTGCTCTTCAACTGTACTATATTATTTAATCTTGGTTAGGAGACCCAAATAATGAGTGTCTAGTTCAAAACGTTCATAGAGATCATCTTTATGAATGTTTTATACAACTTGATTCCAAGAAATATAACATCTGTGGGATTTATTATGCCATTTCCACCATTTTCCAACACTCAAGGTCTAAATATAAGACACCCATGTGAAGTTTCATTAAGTCATTGGTGATGCCATGTAGTGAAAAATGGTGTTCCATCTGAGTGGCCCATCCAATGGGGTTGGATCCATCAAATTTGTTTATATCTACTTTAGGTAGTCTTAGATCACGAACAAACAGGATAGAGTGAGGCCCCATGAAATTGGATGATTCATTTCTCTTTGTGTGGAATGACTATTCCTTGAATTGATTTATGAGTTGGGTTGATTGTTCAAGGAGTGAGTCCAACTTGTTGAGCTTGGAATTAACTGTAGCAAATTTTTTCTTTGCATAAGATTGGATCTGATCTAATTTTTTTTTGCAATTTCTCACACATTGAAGCCAAGTGAGCAACGTGGGTGCTGAAATCATGGTTTTGAGTAGCCATTGAAATGGGCTTCACAAAAAAGGTTACTAGAGATTGGTACCAATGTGATCACAACTACTTGTTGGGGCGAGTGAGATAGGAACGAGGTAATGGGGTAGTGGGTCCACACAAAAAAAAGCTTACTAGAGAGTAGTATTGATGTGATCTATGTTTCTTTCTACGGTTATTGAGATAAGTAGCAGGTAAAGGGGTGAGCGGGTCCACACAAAAAAAGGTTTACTGGAGAGGGGTATTGATGTGATCAATGTTTCTTTTTAGATATATTGAGATAGGAAATGGGTAATGGGGAAAGTAGGTCCACCAAAAAAAAAGGCTCACTAAAGAGTGGTACCATGACTATTAGCGTGACACAAGGATCCTTTTGAGATAGGTCTCAAATAAGGGTGCCAACATGACAATTTTATACTCTTTTTTTAACTCCTTTCTTCTTACCCCTATAGAGTTTTACTCCCACCTAAAGAATACTACGTTGATATAGTTCTCAAATTCTTAATATTGTAGATTATGTAGGAATTATTTTTATTAGTAGCAAGAAGCAAGGTGTCAAGTGAATGAATGCTCAAATTTTCAACATAGCTTCGTGTTTTATGAGTTTCTAGGGCTAGTGATCTAGATTATTTCGAGAACGACATGAAGACAAAAATATAATCGATATATAATGAGGAAATACACAAAGATAATGTGGAGAACACAAAAATACAGTGAAAACCAACTTCTATTACTGAACAAGAGAGAAAAACATTGTAGAACACTGTTAAGAACCTTAATACACAATAGATCCACAAAGAAAGATAGAAGAAACCACACTTTATTATATCAAAACCCTTAGGGTAGGGCAACACCATATATTAATCCTTATGGAAGGATAAAACTCCTCAAGCAATCCTTGCTTATACAATCACGATATTCTTCACCATCTTCCATTACATTGCCTAGACTTCTTTATATAGCTCTCCCTATCTCCTAGGAACCTTCTAGAGAGCCTTCTCACATTTATTACATCCAACTACCATAGTGGGTCTTTATTAATATAGTGGACCTAGTCCACCTTACATTGAATGACCACATTCTCATATATTAATTAACTTCCACTAATAACACATAACTACGTTCCCATTAGGTACCTCCCTAGGTACCCCATATTACCTCCCTAGGTATACTACATTCCATCCCCCTTCACATGTTTCGTCCTTGAAACATTAGAAGAAACCATACAATATGACCGGCTAAGCAATGTAGCCAACTGGTACCAAGTACGACCATCCATCCATCCCAATGGAAGTCGAACATGATGTCTATCTGCTACCTTTTCACCCTTATCTTTCTCTGCATCATGTCGTGGTTGTCAATGGGATTGTTTCTGTAGCTTGAGCTCTTCCCATAGTGTTGGTAGTCTTCCATGCACCTCTTGATTGGTTTCCTGTCTGGTGCCCTGCTGGTGCATAAATGTGTTGATGCACATGCCCTTTCCTTGATGACTTATGATGTGGATGGCGATATACAACAACTGTAGGAATTTGTTCTTTTTTCTTCAAATCTATAACACTTTGTGCCTTTGAGTCAATGACCTCCTTAGCTTCCTGATTATGTCCTTCTTGTAGTTTTGTTTCATCTCCTTCTGTAGACTCTGCCTCTGATTCAACTTCAGACTGGGCAATAACTTCTTTGCTATCTTCCATGGGTCCATCTTTCTTAATAAGAGACACATCCTGCAATGTGATTTTCTTTTTCTTGTACCACAACTTTAAAAACTTCTTTTGCACATTAATATTAATGGTATCC
>JASDQU010507099.1:19056-32398 GCA_032191745.1 Picea mariana
TAGGAGTAACTCTAGGTGGGTGAGGGAAATAAAGATAATTAATTAATTAAAGAAATTAATTTATGGAGGAATGTAGGGGATGGGGGACACTTGTACGGAGAGGAAATTTTAGGAAATTATTTCTAAAACTTTAATTAAATGAGATTTTAGAAAAGAAAGGAAGTTCAAAACTCTATAAAATAAAGGAAGGAGAAGGATGAAGGATCATC
Source organism: Picea mariana (assembly GCA_032191745.1). Taxonomy (NCBI): domain Eukaryota; kingdom Viridiplantae; phylum Streptophyta; class Pinopsida; order Pinales; family Pinaceae; genus Picea; species Picea mariana. The sequence continues at coordinate 19,266 of JASDQU010507099.1, forward strand.
TTCTATTTGCGTAACGTTATGCTGCAGAAATATCGACTTGACTGATTTACTTGTGGGAGTTGGGATACCCTGCTCGGAGAGGAGTGCTAGCTCGGCCTTGCGAGGTGATCTGGGAGCTAGACATAACCTTTGGATAGTGTGTGTGGCCCCATTGCGGCTCGAGGGGCTAAGGGGGAAGAAGAGTACCCCTAACGTTGGCTGGGAGGTATCGGTGAAGTCTCGACGGTCGACGAGTGGGAGTTGCACAGAGTGCGTGGATGACACTCAGAGAAGGAAAACATGCAATGTTACGCTTTTTCATTTGAATGATAGAATGTTGTAGTATTTATGATTTGGATCTGCATGGTTAATGGGTAGCTAAACTGAGTTATTTTTAAAATTTGATGACTGAAATTGTTCTTAGCCTAGCCTGATGATTGTTGACTCCCATGGTCTTCGTTCTTCGCATGACTTGATAGCCCTGTGGTGTTGACTGTGACCCTTGCGATTGTTTTCCTTCGACCCTAGCACACCAATCCTCGCCTGAGTAGTCGGCCAGGAGCCTAATCTATGGTTGTCGCCTTAACGTTAAAAGACCTATGGATCTCAATGCCCTGCTTTTCTGTGCGAGGATGGTGAAGTGAAGGACGAACTCATCCATATACCTATGTTGTTGTCCTTGGCTGATTGATTGTGTTACGTCCTAATGCATTTTTTTTTACCCTTCAGAATTTGATTGTTGACAAGGTTTTGCTAAAAACTCTGCATGTTTTTACCTAGTGTTATCTCATTTTTACCCCCCCCTTTTTTTTATCTTGCTGGACATTTCTGCATATTGCTTTCTCGAATGCGTTATATTGTTGGTCATTGGCTCTATGTTTTAAAGGGTTGAAGGTGTTTTCTTTACTAAAATGTGGCTCTGTTGTTTACATTTAAATTGACTATGATTCCTTATATTAATGGCATTGGGGTTTGTGTCCTGCATTTCTTTTACTGGTGTGTGTCTTAACTGAGTGATTTAATTCAGGAATATTATTATTTCAGGAATATTTTTACTACAACGTATTTTTTTTCCCCGAGATATTTATAGTAAACACCTGTATTTTCTTTTAATTGCCAGACAGGGTTAATGACCCTGTGTTGCTAATCGTTTTCTGGATAGTGTTTGATCTTTGGGAGTTTGCATATGCACCTCCCATGCTCTGCACTCATAAATTTGGCTTGCCATTTTCTCTACAAACTAACGTGTCTCTTGGGCAAATTTAAGTAGCGAACTTACACGTTAGTTACTACAAATTGTGTTGAGATTAAACCCTCCCAAAGCGCATGCTTCCTTCCACCCTGAAACCACCACGATTTGCCTCTTGGAAGCTTATTCTATGGTGTTAGGATTGGGGTGTGGGTGCAGTAGTTCAGGACATGTCTCTTGAGCTTGGTCCTATTTTGTTACTGGGGAAATGTTCTGGAATTTTTATGGAGTACAACACCATCCACACCTCTTAAAACTGCAATCGCAACTCTTGTTACCTGGCAAAATTGCCTTGTAAGGCTACCTTCGATCCCCTTCCTGCATGGCAGATATGAACTTTAAGACTGCACTCCCCGACAACAAAAAAAATGACTATGTTTAAGACATGTATTGCCTGCCTCAGGGACGATGACTAACCCTCTATCTGGAAGCGACGTTCTCAGTACTCCCTGGGAAATTCGTGGATTTATCTTGGAATTCCTTGAACCACCCATGGGTAACTCCCTTGCTCGAGCATTGCACCTTGCGTGATTGGTGTGACGTCCTGGTAAGGGCGGTGAGATTTTCTTTTAATTGCCAGAACTTCACTGAATGGTAGTTAAAATGAAATTTTGAATGACAGTGGGGTTGCCAGAAAGTAATAAATGGCAGTAAATTTTTAGTTCTAAATCTCAAACGTTGAGACCAACCTATACACCTGTGCGCCTTGCTAAAAGGGACAAAATCTACACCTGTGCACCTTGCTAAATGGGACAAAATCTACACCTGTGCATGTGGTGAGTTGCCTTGATTTTTATTAAAAAAGATAAAATATTGCCTATGGCTGCGCCTGGAATTGAGCGCCTTAATTAAGATAGCCTAATTCAGAAATTAATTTCAGCGCTTTAATTTGAGAGAATCCTTGTATTTTAAGAAATCATGATTTATATTCGGTGCCTTATTTTCCTTAATAAGACAGGATTTTATGAAAAATAGAGAAAGATGTAAGATTATGATTCAATTTATAGAATGAGGAATGAAGGTGATATGGTATAGTAATTAAAGGTTAATTATTTATTTAATTTTATTCTTAAGTTGTTTTTTTACTTTATCAATTTCAATGTTAATTGTAATTTAGGGTTAATTATTTTATTAATATTATTCTTAAGTTTTTATCTAATTTAATGAATTTTGCATCAATTTGGTAATATTGATACACCTCACCCAATGTTGATTGTAACGTAGATCTTCTTATAAAAGAAGGTTACACTAAAATTTTCCTTTGAAGTGAATTGTTTTAATTTCACCTCTTCAAAAATCTATGCTTCCTTCCTCTCCTTAAACTCATTTGGATGAGGTAATGTATTATTGCTACATTAAATGATTAGTTAATTGTCGTGATTAGATGCCTTGATTAACTACTTTATTATTGCCGTAATGGTAGCATTCCACTTCAAAATTGTTACTGATGTTATTTAGTTAATGGTGAGACGGTGTGTTGGAAGTTAAGTCATTAGTAGCATGTTAGTCCTAGACCTTGTAGTGGATATAGTGAATGTTGTTTACATTAAAAATTGCTAAGGTTAAAGTGTATGAGTATTAGATTATGTTGATAGTTAGTGTCTATATCATGATTTATACTTGCTAGTTGGGTTGCTTTTAAGGTCAATTTTAGAGTTGCTAAATGTTGACTAGTTGGGATATAGACTGGTAACTCGATATGTGCTTAACGCCATTATTAAACCTCAGATAATGACCCTTTAAGCCTTGATTAATGGTTGGTGTTTAATTTTAATTAATGTTGCATGTATTTTTTTGAATGTTCAATGTGATTGGTTGCATACTATAAGGGTTCTAGTTACTTCTGTATTTCATTCGGGAGCGTTGGGTTGTTGGGATGATTGTCCTTAGTTCAGTAGTCTTGGTCTGCCTGTGTCGGGCGGGATGTAGACACCTCCTTGTTCCTCATAATAGTCGCTAGCCCCAAGACCTTAAATGGTCAAAATCGATGGGAACCTGGGCTTGAGCGTTGCTTATGTGTCCTGGAGGTCCTAACCATTGCAGGGTAGGACGAGCGGGTAGTCAGTCTTATTTTTGTTGTCGGTTGATTGTCGTTCATTGCTTCTGGATGCTTGATGTGTGTCTTAGGTTGTTATGTTGTGGTCGAAGTTGCATGCGTCATGTTCGTCATTTTTTTGCGACGCAGAGTAGAATGCCTTTATTACTCTTGTACACATGCAAACACACACACAAAAAAAAATTGCACTTGTTATAAGAGGTTTGTTGATGTACGAAACAGGAGGTCTGTTACAGGTTTGGCAGGAAACGTCACCTCACACAGTTATTGAAAGAATGTGATGAGTAAAATCAACTTTGGGAAATGTGAGAATCAACATACATGAGAGAAAAATAAATTCAAATGGGGAGAGAAAGTCATTTTTACAGTTAGGTGGAAGATAGGAAAATTGTGGGGAGTGTTGGGAGATAGCAAGCAACCATAATGGGTAGTGAGGACATCTCTTAGAGTTGATAAATGAATGAAGAAGCATGTTTTTAGGCCTATAAGTGAGATTTCTGTGGAAGCAAATTTACCCCAATGATCAAGTGAGTTACTGCTATGAGAATTCCTATTACAATTGGAATTATTGCAATCCCTAGAAGAGAGGTTTCCTATTCAACTTGTGTTGGAGCCCTGGAGGGAAGTGGGATAGCCTGAGGGACTGCATGGTAGAGAGGGGGAACCCATTCCTTAGGCTGTGTAGGTTGAGGGGAAAGAGAGTTTTTGGATTTGAATTGTTGTAGTAATTAGGTAGATGTCGGTTTTATTGGGATATGAGTGGTCAATGGGAATTCATAGGAGACATCATTTCTTGTGCATTCAAATACTTATCTTGGGGGTGACTTTCTACTGAGATACATGGAGTAGAAAGTCTATGGTTGGGTGGAACGTCCATCCTCTACAGCTCAGTTCATATTTTCAAAGATAAATGTTCTTATTCACCATGTTCATTCATGTTACATGTTGATTTTAATTGTTGTGCATTGTTATTCTAAGTTTTTGAGTATTTAGATGTTTTTGCATGTACATAAAATGTTATGCATTCACATTTTTAAAACTTCATGTTAGATGCATGTGTATTTTATCATGTTTCACATATTTAGTTTAATGGGTATCAAATTATTTTGTTGGGTTAGTAGAGGGGACGCTACATATTGGTATGAAAGCGATGGTTGCAAAATTAGGATGCACGAGTCTGCTATAGAATAACATAAGTGTCAGTCTGTGTCAAGGTTGGGTGAAAAATCAATTTTTTCCCAACATAAGAAATTGGGGTCAAGGCCCCATGTTTTGATTTTGGATAAGGATTGTTTATATGGGGGTCAATTTGGTCATTAAGTGGAAAAAATCGGCTTGAAGGGATGAATTTGTGGGTTTCATGATAGTCGTGAGCCCAAAAATTGAAAAACTTTTGAAGATATAGCATGTATCACACAAAAGTAATTTTTGTGGGCGATATTGACGCATACCTATTGGCCCTCGAGACCGATATCTGCTCATAGGATCGTTTTATATGCCCTTGAGCCAGATCAACTCCTTTGATTCCCACTAGAATCTGCAAAATTATCGATCCACAGGTCCTTCTTGGCAACTGGCAACCTCGCGAGTTCACGAGTTGAGACTCCGACTCTTCCTTCTTCAAATCTGCGATACCCGAGATCGCGAAATAGGGTTATCCCTTTCTCCTATCAGCGCCCTCCTTACGCGACCACCGGCTAGGCTAAGTACTAACACCTTTTGCTACTCACGCCTTCACGATTCTAAGGCTCAAACTCTTGTTCCCTTATCTCCTAAGTTCCCGAGATGTGAGAGGTCAACGGGGTGTTGACTCCTCCAAATGTGTGACATGTGTCCGATGGTCCACTTCTCGGGCCCACTTTATGGTTCTGCCACGTGCCTCTTATGTGAAACCTCGGCACTTCACGACCTCGCTTCTTGCGACTTCAAGCAGCCAAAGTTTTGGGCTCTCACCCGACAAACCCCCAAGTTCACGAGATCCTCTGATCTCTACCACCTTTCCTCCTCAAATGGATGTCTTAGATTACTTCGAGACTTCAAGCACCCAAGTTTTGGGCTCTCACCCGACGAACCTCCGAGTTCACAAGATTCCCTAATCTCTGCCACCTATCCTCCTCCAATGGATGGCTTAGATTATTTCGTAACTTTGCTTCTTGCGACATCAAGCACCCAGGTTTTGTACTCTCACCCGACGAACCTTTGAGTTCACGAGATTCCCTGATATCTACCACATGTAATCCTCCAATGGATGGCTTAGATTATTTTGCAACTTCGCTTCTCGCGAAGTTGAATGAACTCCCTTCCTGACCTCCAATGTCTGAGTCCTCTATACGGGTGATCTCGCGACATGTGTCCTTCTTCCTGTAAATGGATCAGATTTATTCACCACCTCGGGACTTCACCTTTAACGATTTCGCAAGTCTTGTTATGAAGGTTTCGACCCTTCACCTCCCAAAACCCCGAGATGCAATTTCGCGGGTGATCTGATGGCCCTCGTTCGTTTGGATCCTACGGTCCAATTTTCCCTACCTTGCACTGGACAAATGCTATCGTAACTCCCCTGCTCCTCTGGGAGATTTGATGGCTTTCAGGACTTCACGAATCCTCCACAGAGGATTCTGACCATCAAATTCATCCTTAACAATTTTGGTGAAACGAATACGGTATCTTCACTAAAACTTGTCCACCAACGAACTAAAGTTGTTGCGTCTCCTTCCAATGTTCAAGGAAAAAATTCCTTTGAACTTCCCCACAACTCGCGTCTTCAATATGACTCCTTCACACATTCGTTGTGGAAACTTTCCAGTACTTACAAGTATTGACTCCTTCGAATCTGTGCACTCCCTACGACAACAGTCTTTCACAATTTCACTCAGTTTGCAAACCCTGAGACTTCACTCACCCTGCGCACTCTTTGCACGGATCCTGTGCTTAATTTTCACTTCTGCGAGAATGAGAATAACATTATCTCTTCTGAGTTTTCAGAGATGAACTCTCACTTTTGTCGATGCACACCTTGCGGACACTTTCACTGCACTCTTTGCAAGACAACTCTTACTCAAACAGAGAAACAATTGAAACTCATTCTCTACTCTCTCTCCCAGACTTCAAACACAAATCATGTAATCATATACACAACATATATAGCAAATGTATAACAGAAAGTAAACATCTGTGAGCATAACATTCACAATGCATACACAGAGAATAAATACGACACCATGAATTTGAATCGAAGCTCTTTCTATTAATTCAAATCTCTATACATGGGTGTTTTCAACTACAGCTCTCTGCTCTCCTCTCTATGCTCTATATTACTACTACTTCCTCTTGCTACTATTACAATGATACAAGTGAGGGTGTCTATATTCGTTTTCCCTCTTCTCTCCTAAAACTGTCTAATCTGAGAATTCAAAGCTACCTACTAACATTAACTAACATAAATGCCTTAACCTAATACAGACGAGAGCGAGACACTCAAGGTATGTTTACAATATGGAAGTACGCCTTCCCTTAATTGTTACATTTAAGTTTGGCATATCCAATATTAAAAAAGATTCAAACAATTTTATCATGTGCCAAAATGCATTGGCGCCTGCCCCACGCTTGCTTGATGTTGGTGATTCTCTTGCATCATATATAAGGAATATCGTCAAAGATAATTTTATCAACGATACAATGTGCATTTCCAAAGATAATTTTGGTGGGTGATACAATTTGTATCACTAAGGATGTTTTTTGCATGTGATACAAGGTTTGTCCTTGAAAGTAAAGGATCTTTAAACTTAGTCAAGTTTTGAGAAAACTTATAGAAATATAGTGTATCACACAAAAATATTATCTTATTGTGTGATGTATCACCCCAAGATATCTTCTTATTGTGACACATTGCAAGAAGAAATAATCCAGGGGTGTGATAATGGAAGGAGAGTTCCCTTTATTGTGAGAGAATAATCTATTTTTAGGCGCGATAAAGAAAAGAAGAAGTATGAAGAAGAGACTTAGAGAAATTTTGGAAAAAAAAGAGGGCGAAATGATGGAGGAAAGATAATTTTTGGGTGTAAAGAAGGGAAAATATTCCCTTTATCATGCCAAAATAAAATAAAATAAGGCGAAATGGTGAAGGAAAGATAATTTTTGGGTGTGATAGAGAAGGGAAAAGATTCCATTTATGGTACCAAAACAAAATAAAAGAGGGAGACATGGCAAAGGAAAGATAATTTTTTGGTGCAATAAAAAAGGGAAAAGATTCCCTTTATTGAGCCAAAAAAAATAAAGCGGGTGAAATGATAGTGAAAGATATTTTTTTGGCACAAAACACCGCCAAGAGAAAATATTTTGGGGTGTGATAAGAGAAGGAAGGAAGTTTTGTTATCGTGTAGAAAGATAATTTTTTGACATGAAACACCACCCAAAATATAAATTGTTGGGTCAATATACTGTGGACAAAATTAATTTTTGGCTTGATAGCAAGGGAAAAAGGAATCCTTTGTTGTGGAGGAAGAAAAGATTTGAGGTGTGTTAGGGCATTTATTGCATGAAAAGAAAATAAGATGGAGCAATATGACGCAAGGATAAAAATTCCAAGAAGCGATAAATCGTGGGAGAAAAAAATTCCAAGGCACTATAAGGCATATCACACAAGAAAATAAAAGGGTGCAATACACATAGTGTCATTAAAGAAAAAATTACAATGTAACACATTGTATAGGAGAAGAGAAGAGAAGATAAGGGAAAGAAAAGGAGAAAGATAAGGATAAGAAGAACAAAAAAAACAAGAAAACAAACTAAATCAACTCATGATCATATGAAATTTAAAAGGTGTGTCCGTAGTGAGAAAGGATACAAAATTGCTCATGAGGGCCACTGGTATAATTCCAAAGAGTTTTGATTGGAGGTGTCAAAACATGACACAATCCACTATTCTGGGCCACTTTTCCGGGAATTTTGAGATATTCCAAGGTAGAAAAGGGACCCTAGATAACAAACCCCCCAAAAAATATGTACTATACACTTTACCTCCTAATCAACCGAAACAACGTTTCCTTAGTGAATTGTTTCTAGATCTACTCCATTTGGGAGATAGCTAATTTGGATAAAAAATTCCAAATATGGAGAAAATGCAAAAAGGACAAAGTTGACAAATCTGGATTGATGTAGAATTTGAAGGGAGCATCAAATTACCAATTAGAAAGATATTATATACTCACAATACATAATACTATCAGTACGTTCTCTCCATATTTTAATCTACAAGAGGCAGAAGTTAGCCTCTGATCCATATTACACTAGTGAAAAAGGGCATAATTGAGTAGAAGTGCTCAATTGAAAAAGCCAGAACTTTTAGATTAGAACTTAGAATGAGGAAAAAGTACAGTAATTAGAAATATAATTCAATATAGATATATATATGAAGGATCAATTTTTTTATTAGTATGTCAGTTTTCTTTAGATATTAAGAATCAGAGAGAATCCCAAGCGTGTCCCCAATCATACATCAGAGGAGGAGGCTTGAGTTGGATATTTTGCAAGGAAATATCATAAGATCAAGCCACCAACTTTTGATGGAGAGAATAGGAAGGGTGAAGATACCAAAACTTGATTTTTGGGAATGAGAAAATATTTTTAGCTGCATGATTATTTTTCTAATCTAGAAGCAAAAATTTCCATATATCATCTTAAAGGGAAAGCTTCCATGTGGTGGGACTAGTTAAAGTAGGTCAAGAATATTGATGAAAAGAAAAATTACCGGAAATAGTTCAATAAGTACTTTCAGTAGCAATACTTTTTAGAGCATTAATGTGAGAAGAAGATGTAATAATTTTTCAAGCTCAAGCTAGGAAGCATGAAAATGGAAGAGTATGAGAGGAAATTATTTGAGGTTTTGAGGTATGTGGATTTCATCATGGTTGAGAAGGTGAAGATTCAATGGTTTTTTAGTGGGTTTCCATTACTCTACAAGGATAAAATCCAATTTGAAGAGCCTGGTACCTTGGAGGAAGCCATGAGAAGGGCCAAATATGTGTATTTTCAAAACAAGGGAAGGAGAACTTTTCAAAAATCTGGCGATGATAAGAAAAAAAGTGAGATGGATTAGAGGAAGAAAAGATTCAATCCACCCTTCATCAAGAGTATCTCTCAATCATATTAGCAAGGGTATCCAACAAAAGGTGAACCTAAAATGACATATCCTTTGGGAAGAGGCCAAGATATAATCTCATAAAGTGTTGGGGATGTGAAGGAGATCACATGTATAAAGATTGTCCTCACAAGGGAGATAGGATGAGGATTGTACATAACATACATGAAGTTGATATAGTGGAAGAAATGGGTAGGATCCTGCCAAGGACTTATGAAAACTCATACAACATACACAAATATTACTAATCCCACATGATTGAGGTACAAGGTAAGATTGATAATCAACCCATAGCTATTTTGATTGATTCTGGAGCTAGTCATATCTATATACATCCTAATCTGAGTGAAAGATTTAAATTGAATAAATGTAAACATGAAAAGTCTTGGTTGGTTCAACTAGCCACTAGAACCAAGAGAAAAATTAGTGAGCTTGTCAAGGATTTCCTAGTGGACATGAATGGAGTCAACACTAATGCATATTTGAACATCATACAACTTAGGTCACACAATTGCTTTATTGGTATGGATTCATTGCACAAGCACCATGTTATCCTGGATTGCTACAACAAGGATTTCACATGCCTCGATGAGGAAGGAAATTTAAGGTTGGTTCAAGGTATTCCAAGACCTATATATGTCAGATATATTTAAACATTGTAGCTGAGAAGAATTTTTAGGAAAGGGTGTGAGATATATCCAGGCCATATGGAGGAGTCAACAAATGATACAGTGCCAAATATTGAAGATTATCTAGTTTTGATGGAATACAAAGATGTGTTTGGGGATCTCTAGGATTTCCACCAAAGTGAGACATTGACTTCTCTATTGAATTAATTCCTAGAACTTCCACAGTATCTAAGACTCCTTGCAACATGAGTGCACCAGAGATAAAAGAATTGAAGATGCAGCTAGAAGAGTTGTTGAAGAAGGGGTGAAGAAAAAGGATGGATCTCTAAGGTTGTGCATTGACTTCAGATAGTTGAATAGAGTTACTATAAAGAAAAAGTAACCTCTACCAAGGTGTTTATTCTTGAATCCATTAGGACCGAAATGACAACCTCAGGAGGATACAAATCCCCCTGCATTTTTATAGAGGTGGTACTCCTCTGTTATAAATTTCGCGGGACTCTAGGTCTTCCGAATGTGGGACTTTTAGAGAAGTTCGTCGTGGTAATAAAAGAAAAGATAAAGATGCAAAAATGGAAAATGTTTTTACTTTCTTTAAATAAATTTCTTGAGAATGGACCAGGAACCACATGCATTCACACATTTAAAATAAATAAATAAAATTTCCTCACATTCATCATAGCTGGACTAAGGATTTCTGATCACATAAAAAATAAAAGAAAATTATATGCATGCATAAGATAACTTTGACATAGTGATACATGGGCATCTCAAATAAAGATAATGATAGATCAAACTAAAACACTTTATATTCATAAAAATAGGTTACAAAGTACAGTTGAGATTATTCCCAAAACAACTCTCTTGAAATTTCTAAAAAAACTATAATTTAGTACATATTCTCTGAAATTTAAATGTGTTTGTCATAAAGAATGGGATTGGGGTTCCCGCAAACCATAAAGAAAATATACATATAAGAATGAAGTTTGTAGAAGGAAGAAAGTGGGAGGAGAAAGACAACAAGACCTGGTAAGAAGAAAAAGGAAATTATCAGTGTTCAGTTAAACCTTTCTATTTAAAGAGGTGGAGTAACTGGATGAAGGACTCAATAAAGAAAGAAGGATGTGATAAGTATGAACTTACAATGATGGTATATCTCCTTTGTCACTTTCTTGCTATTTTCCTTTTATTGCTTTCATCAATAGTTACAAGAACTGTCTCAACTCCCTTTTTCCCTTCATCGGTCAGTTTGTCGATAGCTTTTTTTAACCACTCTTTGATATAGCTTCTCATTGGTGCAACATTGATTTCTTGCTGAATTTTTATATTGAAAATCTGGCCCTCCAAGTCCCTTAGATCAATGGAAATATTACACAAAGATTCTTCAATATCTTGATTTTATATTGAATAATCCACTAGCCATTTATCTACATCATCTTCATTATACTCAATAATTCCATATAAATTTTCAAATGATAACCCTTTAAATATATCAACTTGTTCGTCAAGAGATTGCTTGGTTAGGAACAACGATTTGAGAATCAATTTTGGGTCTTAGACCTCATTGGTTCTCCCGGCAAGGTCTATCTCAGTCATCCTTTTGAATAATTCTTCTCTCCTTGTTATGGCTTGGCTACATGCTTGGACAAAGATATTCAAGTTTTTAACCTTTTCCTTCTAGCATGTGTTTAGTTGTTTTATTCGGTTTGGAGAAGGGAGATCCATCTCTCTTCTTCTCAACTCTATCATATTGGTAACTTTAAAACCGAATGGTATGACCGTGTCAAGGTAAAAAAATTCTTCATTTTTCAAATCCTCTTGTAAATATTCATGGAAGGCACGTGCCCTCTTCCTATCCAAGAACTTACTCGCATGGTCAGAAATCTGGGGGGTGTCCTTTCCAAAAACAAAACCGTTTAAAAAATGAGAAAAAGTCATTACAAAATTTATAAAAATGTTGGGAGGCTTTGTGCCTCCATAATGTTTGATACCAAAAGGTTACCAGGTCAAATTCAGAGTTCACCTTCTTACACACAGATAATCTCGGAAATTGACAGCAATGTGTTATCGCGAAGACCAAATAAGAGGACATAAATAATTTCTTCTCCTTATTGTATTATGACAATTGGGAAGAGATTTAAATGGAAACCAACTTCCCCCATTCGAAGATGGCATGTTCCTTGACCATAAAGTATAAAATGTAAAGAATCTTGCGGGAAATGTTGGCGGTAGTTTCTTGTCCTGTTACCCTCATGAAAAGCCAATCAATTTCCCGGAAATGATTTTTAAATGCACCAACCTGCAATCTTGTGATGTCCTTAGGGATGAACGTTAGGTTCTCCAGGAACTCAGGTAAGAGGTCCAACCCATTATCATGCTTCTTTAAGAATTCTCTGCAATCTTCACCCTTGAAGGTGAGCGTTGGTTCAGGAAGTCTCAACATGTTACGAAATACCTGAGGTGACAGAGAGACAGGGGAAAGGTCCCACAATTGAATGATCCGCTGTATTGGAATGTATCTCTCTATGCACTAGGAAACCAACTCCTTACAGTCGAAAATCTCCAGGACACAGCCTGCACGAGCGATTCCAGATGTCCAAATTACTTCCTTTTGGGTAGAAGGGGATGAGTAGTAAGAATATGCTCCGGACCATTGAAAGTTCTGGTCCTCACACCCAAAAAATTTCAATGCATATCCATAAAAATGTTGTTGAGTTGCTGCCATAAGTTAAATAAAACGTTACTTTGCTCCAGATAATGTTTAAAATGAACATTTGAGAGGGATAATATAATCCTTCGCAAATCCTTGTTTAATGCGTTTTAATAGGAGATCTCCTCGAGCCATTCTCTCATTAATGAATATATTTACGTAATTTTCATGATATGTTGTTAGCATTAAATCATACAAAATGCGTATTGGGAAACCTACGAAAGTGGCGGGGACAAATGAGATAAAAATAGGATTTGAGGATTTTGTGAACCTGGGAACTTGTAACTGTGGAAGGTTGAAAAATGACTAAGTGTTGTAACGCGGTTGTTCTGACCTAAAAAAAAAGAGAAGAGATACTTAGGAGCCATGGG
>JASDQU010507099.1:32593-46550 GCA_032191745.1 Picea mariana
GCCAACCTGGGAACCCACCATTCTAAAAAAAATGACTAAGTATAGAACAAGAAAGGGAGAGTAGAAGGGAAAAAGGAAAAGGGGAAAACGGGTAAGTATAGAAGAGGGAAAATAAAGGGAGAAAAGAAGTTGGGAAAATAGAAAAGGGGAGGGAAACTTCAGAAGTGGGAAATGATCTCAACAAAAATCTCCAACTATCAAATGATAACCCCCTATGGGTTGTCAAGAATCCAAAATTGCTCGTGACCGGGTGATTCTACCCATTGGGCTATGGAGTCAATGTAAGAATATACAAACTGAGCAAAAAATAAAATTATGTACAATGAGAATGAAAAAGTCTTAGGAGAAGAAACCTTTCAAATGTTTCTCATTGACAGGAAACATTAATATTTTTCCCTTCATGTGTTGGAGCATATAGGAGTTAAAACCTAATATCTTCTCGACAACATATGGTCTGATCCAGCGTGCTTCGAACTTTGTATGCATGGACGATTTCTCCCTGGCCTTGTTCCAAAGTAACACCAACTCTCCTTTCTGGAAGTTCTTCACAATTGTTCTTTGATCAAAATATATTTTGATGCTCTGTTGCCTCTGAGAAGTTTGACCCAAGGCATTGCTTCATTCCTCTTCCAACTTCAACAACTAGTTGATTCTTCTTTGGATGGGTGAACTGTCTTCTATATCCTCGGTATTAACCACAAATATTAATGCGTTGAGATCGACATTAATCAGAATTTTCTCCTCTTTCCCATAAACCAATAGATATGGATACATCCATGTGCTATCCTTCAAAGTTTTTCTACTTTTCCATAATGCATCCGTCAACTTCAGATGTCAATTCCTCTGGTTCCTATCAACAATTTTCTTCAGTATTTTCTCAAGTGTTTTGTTTGTGGATTCAGCAAGGTCATTACCTTATGGATAATAATTCAATGACTGACCCATGATGATTCCATATTTTCCTCAAAAATCCATGAAATTTGACCCAATGAATAAATAACCATTGTCTGTGATAAATTTATTAGGGACACCAAATCTCAAAAGAATGTTGTCTTTGAGGAATTTGATCAGTTCTTCAGCATCAACCTTCTTTAGCGCCATTTCTTCCGACCATTTTTTGAAATAATCGATAGTTGTTAGAACGTACATATGCCCCTTGCTATATTTTGTATTAATCATCCCAAAAACATCAAGTCCCCATTGGGAAAGCAGTTGTTCTACCACAATAGGCTGCAAAGGCATCGCGGATTTCTTCATTTTTCCTGAAAAATGCTAGCATGATCAACACTTCCTTATTGTGGCATACGAATCTCTGAATATTGATGGCCAGTAAAATCCTACTCTGATTATTTTGTGGGCGGTTGTAGTAGGTGCAAAGTTTCCACCACATATTCCCCTGTGAAATTCTCTGATTAGTTCTTGGGATTGATTTTCATGCATCTTAGCAGTATACCATCAACNTCTCGGAACTTAAGTAGAATATAATATCTCTGTACCTTTCTGAATCAACTAATGGTTCTTTGACTGAAATTGAAATCATCCCATCGAACGAATCCCCATTCGTGATGAGCTTGCATAAACCTTGTCCTTTGATTGCATTTAGAGGTTTAATCTCGATATCATATTCTTCTATCTTTGCCAAACAGTTAGCCCATTTTCCTTCTCTCAATTGTTGATTTAGAAGCATCTTCATTGGCAATGAGGGAACATAAGCTATAACATGGGAGTTTAATATATATGTCTGAATATGAACTACTACTTTTACAAGAGAGAAGGATTACTTCTCAAGTTCTGAATACCTCAACTCATAGTCGTGTAGGGTTTTTCTCATAAAACGTATCAAGAGTTCTTCTCCGTTGTTATTTTTCTAAATGAGAATGGATGCAACAACTATCTCTGTAGAAAATGAATAGATAATGAAGTCTATTTGGAATTCCAGATTGATGAGGATATGAGAGGTGGTGATTTATCCTTTGATATTGTTGAATTCTTCTTGACTATCTACTGTCCATTCGAACCTCTGCTCCTTTTTCAACAACAGATTGATCGGATTTATGATGCTTGCGAAGTGAGGAACAAATCTTTTCACAAAAATGATTTTGTTGAAGAATGATTGGAATCCCTTCTTGGATGTTGGGGAGTTGAGCTCGTTTATTGCTTTAACTCTTTTTGAATCTATGTAAATCCCTTCCTTGCATACACTATGGCCCAAAAACTTTCCTCGAGTCACAACGAACAAGAATTTCTTTGGATTCAGAGAAACGTCATATAATATACATCTTTCAAAAAAATTTCTTAAATGATGGATATGATCCTCCCTTTTCTTTGAATGCACCATCAATTCATCTTGGTAGTCTACCATAAACGTTCCTATCAACCCGATGAATGCATGATCCATGGCCCTTTGGAATGTGGCTCCAATATTCTTCAAATCGAAGGGAATTCTATAATATGCATATGTCTCCCATGGTGTGATAAATGTTGTCTTTTCCCTATCTTCCCTATCTACCAAGACCTGTTTATATCTAGAGAAACCATCCAACATGGACATGTAGGTTGATCCAGTAACTTGTTGTAGAAGAAACTCCATGTTAGGCAAAGTAAAATTAATTTTTTTGCTTGCTTTGTTAAGGTCTCTGAAGTCAACACACATCCAGATTTCCCCAGTATTTTTCCTTACAATCACTGGATTTGAAAGCCATTCTAAATGTATGATGGAATAAATTATCCATGCCTTCTTCAATTTCTCCAATTTGATTTTTACCAGAGGTTTGAACTTGGGATTCTTCATCCTTATTTTTTGTTTCACTAGTTTCGCTTCTTCCCTCAAAGGAATGATATGCTGGAATATAGTTTTATCATAGGATTTAAAATCATCATAGGTCCAAGTGAACACATCAATATATTCTTTGAATAAGGAAACATATTGGTCAACCTCTTCAATGGTGCAATCAACTCCAAAGTTGACATATTTTAGGGACATGTCCATTCCAATATTGACCTTTCTCGTTTCTTGCACTTTTCGAACTGAAACTTCTTCAAGGAGATTCTTGGCATGATCATATTTTGTAAACAAAGATTCAACTTGTATTCAGTCTTTTGGGATGACATACTAGCTATCGTCTTCTTCATCATCATCGTTTAACAAAAAAAATTCCAACTGTTCATCGTTCTCAAATACTTGTAAGTACTCAACATTATTGGGCACAGATGGTCGAAAATGTCTTTCTACCTAGAAAGATGTTTTTCTTTGGACATCATCTAGGTTTGATAATGGGGCCACCAAGGCTAGTGAATCAGCCTTGTGATTCTTGTCCCTTGGAATGAAAGCAATGTTCAAGGAGCTGAAAGATTCCATCAGTTCGTTAACTCTTTTGAAATACAACTTAAGTCTTTCCTTTTTGATTTTGTACCTTTGGGTAGCCTGATTGATGACCAACTATGAGTCTCTAGTCACAATGAGATGTTCTATTTTCATTTCCTATGAAAGGATCATCCCTTGGATCAAAGATTCATATTTTTCCTCGTTATTTGTGCATGAAAAATCCATTCTTACAGCATGGGAATGCATAGTCTTATTTTGACTCAAAAGGACAATTCCAACTCAGTTCCCAGATTTAGAATAGGCTCCATCAAATGACATCCTACATAGCCTTTAAACAAACATTCTTGGTTCCCAAAGCCTTGAACTTGCTCTAGGCTTTCGTTATGCTCCATTTCTAGGATAAAATAGTTTCCAATCCCGACATATGTATAATCTTCTATTAATTTGTTGTCCTTCTTCTTGAAAGAGAAGGGTTTTCTAGGTTCACGGGGTACTTTAATCATCACTCCCTCTTTTCTTGGTGGAATCATACAACTTTCTTCGTTCATTATATATCCACCAATCATGGATGTCTAGTCTCTTCCCAACACAACTCCGTATGTTGGAGGAAGGTATACCATAATAATATTGAAAAATCTAATGATATGGGGGATGTTGTAATCTAATCATAAAAATCCTTGATTTCTCCGTACGTTGGCACTTTTCTAGAATAAATTGCATATATTCTCTCATCGGTTTCATAATACTTAGTTGAAATCATGCCTAATGACTCCATGACCACAAGTGGCATTATATTATTTGTTGCGCCAGTTTCAACTAAACAATTATGTAATGAAACATCATGATTTTCAATTGAAATTTAGAAGGGCGGAATTTTACCTCTCATATTGGCAGTTGACGGTCTCTGGCTTTGTTTTGGATTGGTAACGACAACTTCATATCTTTCCGATGGATCATCCAACAACTTCAAAATGTTTTGTCTTTGTCGAGGAAACTTCACCACTTCCATAAAAGGAAAAGTTATCCTCAATTTACTTAGGTCCTCCACAACATTATACGTCATTTGAGTGGAGATGCACGCTAGGTATTTCCTTTTGGTTCCATTTCCATCCTTCACTTTCTCATTCGACACATTTTCATTTGTTTTTTATTTTTCTTTTTCCTTATCAGAGTTTCCTTTATTCTTTGGTCTATTTACAAACCCTCTTGTCTAGGCGACATTTTCTTGTGAGTTAGGATCGTTGTCGCCCTCTTCAAATATATAAATAGATGTCTTGCATTCGTCCATATGCACATTTTAGAAGCTTTCATTAGGTAAGTAATATTTTTCTTTCTCAATTAATTTCTCGTCATAGACATCATCCAGAACAACCACGTTTGGAGTAGGTTGTCTGGGAACCCTTTGTCTCTGTGGGTTATCATTATCCTCAAACCTCGGTCTATTTTTAGGGGGAAGGTTCCTCCTTTGCTCGGGGATTGGAATTCTTGGGCTTGGCATGTAATTATCTCCCCCTCTTAGTCTAGTTATCTCATTTTGCATTTGTTTGATGGTTCTATTCATTTGTGAAATTTCAATTCTTTGCTTAGTTTCCTCCGCCGCCACAGGGTCAATCTTTACGTTAGGTTTGGTTCCTTTGAAAACTCCTCCTGCCGTTTTATTTTGATCCACTCGAGATTTGAATTATTCATTCTTTATTGAGCTGGAAGCTCCTTGATTATCAATATTTAATCTCCCCATCTTCCTTTGTACTCTTCGTAGTATAATGTCGGGGTCGACACCCGTCTCAATCATAATTTATTCCATCTTAGTGGCCTTAGTCATTTCCTCCTCCAAAGTATCCATTTGGGATGTTCTAATGGCATATTTTACATTCGGGGGAATTGCATTCTTATAAAAAATGAGAATGACTAGTTCATTTGGTATTTTATCTTATGGAATTCTACTCAAGGTCTTATTGAACCTGATATTAAAATCTTGTATCCTTTTTTTCTTCCTCAACCCAATCTGGGTGAAGTTGGTGAGGAGGGTATGGTAAGAAATTGGAGGGGAAAACATAGTTAGGAACACAACTTCGAGGTCTTTAAATGAGAAAATGGGTCTACTGGGCAATATTTTATAACATTCATAAGCTCTTTTTGATAAGGTTTGCAGAAACAACCTTACCATGACATCGTCATATCCAACTTGGTGAAAGTCACAAACGTCAAGAAATAAGTGCAAATGCCTCTTTGCATCGATTTTTCTATCTTAAAAAAATTCCTGTAAGGTGCCCTTAGGAAGAACTAGGAGATCATGTTGTTCAACTATAAGATTAAGAGGGGAATCTCTTACCCTCCTTCTATTTCCAAACCTTGGGATTCCTTGATTTCTTGCGGAATCTTTTCCACCTTCTTGTCTCTCCTCACGATGCTCGTCTCGGGGTTGTTCGTCTCTTGCGGCCATGTCTGGGGAGACTTCAAGGATAGACTTTTCACTTCTAAGGATAGATATTTGCTTACTTTTATTTATGGTAATGGGTCCCTTTTATTGGTCCATCTTCAATGTCCACCTTGTTCTTGTGATGCTCTAGCTAGCCTTTGATTTCTTCGATCTTTTCGTTATTCTCTCCTCCGTCTTTGGAGGATTTCTCTTTCTTCTTCTTGGAATAATATCTTCCAAGTCCTTTCTAACTCTTCTTGAGTCTGGGTTGTTGTTATTACTAGATTGTGAAACTGGTGTAAAATGATTCATTGATTATTTAATCCAATTTCCAAATGGGGTTGATTACCCTTGGGTAAATTCATATATTCTTTCACAAGCGTTGGGCCAGGTTCCAAATTTTCATTTCATGTCCCTATTATGGGTGCCAAAAATGTTGATTCTTTAATCTGTTAGGACCGAAACGACAACCTGACAAGGATACAAATCCCCCTATGTTTTTATAGAGGTGATACTACTCTGTTATGATTTTCACGGGACTCTAGGTATTCAGAATGTGGGACTTTTAGAGAAGTCCATCATGGTAATAAAAGAAAATATAAATATGCAAAAACATAAAATGTTTTTATTTTCTTTAAAGAATGTTCCTGAGAATGGACCAGAAACCGCACACATTCACACATTTAAAATAAATAAATAAAATTTCCTCACATCCATCATAGTTGGGCTAAAGATTTCTGATCACATATAAAATAAAAGAAAATGATCTTCATGCATAAGATAACTCTGACAGAGTGATACATGGGAAACTAAAAAAACGATAATGATAGATCAACCTAAAATACTTTATATTCAGAAAATTGGGTTACAAAGTACAATCGAGATTGTTCCCAAAACAACTCTCTTGAAATTTCTAAAAAATATATAGTTTATTAAATATTCTCCGAAATTTAAATGCATTTGTCATAAATACTGGGACTGGGGCTATCGCGGACCACAAATAAAGTATACATATATAAGAATTAAGTTTGTAGAAGGAAGAAAGTGAGCAATGAAAGACAATAAGACCTGGTAAGAAGAAAAAGGAAATTATCAGTCTTCGGTTAAACCTTTCTATTTAAAGAGGTGGAGTAACTAGATGAAGGAATGGATAAAGAAAGAAGGATGTGATCAACATGAACTTACTATGATGGTATATCTCCTTTGTCACTTGCTTGTTATTTTCCTTTTATTTCTTTCATCGATAGTTACAGGAACTGTCTCAACTCCCTTTTTCCCTTCATCGGTCAGTTTGTTGATAGCTTTTTTAAACCAATCTTTGATATAGCTTCTCATTGGTGCAACGTTGATTTCATGTCGAATTTTTATATTGAAAATATCGCCCTCCAAGTCCCTTAGATCAATGGAAATATTACACAAAGTTTCTTCAATATCTTGATTTTATACTGAATAATCCACTAGCTAGTTATCTATGTCATCTTCATTATACTCAAGAATTCCATAGAACTTTTCAAATGATAACCCTTTAAAGATCTCAACTTGTTTTTCAAAGGCTTGATTGGTTAGGAACAATGAGTTGAAAATCAATTTGGGATCTTGGACCAGATTGGTGCTCTCGGCTAGGTCTATCTCAATCAGCCTTTTGAATAATTCTTCTCTCCTTGTTATGGCTTGGTTGCATGCTTGGACAATGATATTCAAGTTTTTAACCTTTTCCTTCCAGCATGCGTTCAATTGTTTTATCTAGTTCAAAGAAGGGAGATCCTCCTCTCTTCTTCTCAAATATGTCATATTGGTAACTTTAAAACCGAAGGGTATGACGTCATTAAGGTAAAAACCTTCATTTTTCAAATCTTCCTGTAAATATTCATGGAAGGCATGTGACCTCTTCCTATCCAGGAACTTACTCGCCTGGTCAAACATCCGAGGGGTGTCCTTTCCAAACAACAAACCTTTAAAACTGATACAAAGTCATTAAAAAATTCATAAAATGGATGGGAGGCTTTGTGCCTCCTTAATTTTTGATACCAGAAGGTTACCAAATCGAATTCACATTTTAACTTCTTACAAACAGATAATCTCGGAAACTAACATCAATGTGCTATCGCAAAGACCAAATAAGAGGATATAAAGAATTTCTTCTCCTTCTTGTATTGTGACAATTGGGAAGAGATTTCAAAGGAAATCAACTTTCCCCAATCAAAGATGGCTTTTTCCTTGACCGTAAAGTATAAAATGTAAAGAATCATGTGGGAAATGTTGGATCTTGTTTCTTGTCTTGTTACCCTCATGAAAAGCCAAGAAATTTCCTGGAAATGATTTTTAAATGCGCCAACCTACAATCTCAGTGCACCAGGCAACCAACTCCTTACAATCAAAAACCTCCAGGACGCAGCCTGCAAAAGAGATTCCAGACATCCAGATTACTTCCTTTTGGGCAAAAGGGGATGAGTAATAAGAATATGCTCTAGACCACTAAAAGTTCTAGTCCTCATGCCCAAAAATGTTCAATGTATCTCCACAGAACTCTTGTCAAGTTTCTTCCATAAGTTGACGAAAACGTTCCTTTTCTCTAGATAATGTTTAAAATGAACGCTTGAGAGGGATAGTATAATCCTTCGCAATTCCTGGTTTAATGCATTTTAATATGATATCTCCTCGACCCCTTCATTCATTAATGACTATCTTTACGAAACCTGTATGATATGTTGTTATCATTAAAGCATACTAAATGTATATTGGGAAACATGCGAAGGTGGCAGGGACAAATGAGAGAAAAATAATATTTGAGGATTTTGTGAACCCGAGAACCTGCAAACTCGCGACTGCGGAATGTCGAAAAATGACTAAGTGTTGTAAAGCGGTTGGTCAGACCTAACAAAGGATAGATGAGATACTTGGGAGTTGGGGGGGTCCAATGGTCAAAATGTAGATCGTGGATCTTTTGGATGAAAAATGTATATCACGTAACATGGAGTGTGAGAGTTCGACCCCACCAACTCGGGAACCCACGATTTTAAAATCGGCTAAGTATAGGTTAGTGCAGTGGTTGGTTGAACTTTTGATGCGAGGGTGTGGATGGAGATAAGGATCTGCAAGTCTGCCAACCCCTACACCCTCTATTCTAAAAAGAAATGACTAAGTATAGAACAAGAAAAGGAGAGTATAAGGGAAAAAGGAAAAGGGGAGAACATGTAAGTATAGAAGAGGGAAAAAAAAAGGGAGAAAAGAAGTTGGGCAAATAGAAAAGGGGAGGGAAATTTCAGAAGCAAGAAATGATCTCAACACAAGGATATATGATATCTTTGATCAATGGAAAGGAGAAAGGATATTTTCCAAGATTGACTTAAGGTCAGGTTGCCATCATGTGATAATTAGAGAAGAGGATACTAGCAAGATGACCTTTTAGACAATGTATGGCCATTATGAGTTTTTGGTGGTGCCATTTGGCTTGATGAATCGACCAGTTACTTTTGTATCTAATGAATGGAGTGTTTAGATATTACCTAGAAGAAATTGTTATTGTCTTCTTGGATGCTATTTTTATGTACTCCAACATAGAGGAGGAGCATGAGAAGCATTTGGGGATGGTTCTGTA
The DNA here is from genome assembly GCA_032191745.1 of Picea mariana. Lineage (NCBI taxonomy): Eukaryota > Viridiplantae > Streptophyta > Pinopsida > Pinales > Pinaceae > Picea > Picea mariana. The sequence continues at coordinate 41,936 of JASDQU010507099.1, forward strand.
GGTGTTGAGAGAACACTAATTGTATGAAAATTTTATCAAAATAAAATTCACTATTTGGGCCACATTGTCTCAGAGGAGGGCATAACAGTGGATCCAAAATAGATTGGGGCAATGAAAGGATGGAGTAGACCAAAGAATGTCTCAGAAGTGAGATAATTTATGGTTTTAGCTGGATAATACAAGAGATTCATTATAATTTTCTCCAATATTGTAATGTCCCCAGCCTCCAAGTTGAGCCACACAACACAAATGTTTTTATTTGATAACATTTATTAATTACCATGCCCTACATATGCAACGAATATGAAATTCTAACAACATAAATGCATGCATAATATATACAAATATACCATAACAAAGTTAAAATAATTAACCATGTAGAAATCATTATAAACACATAAAATGAACTTATATTTTTAATTAAGATCACCAAATGAATGCAGACCTCAGACATTCCTCTTGGTCATAGACGTTGTTGTTCATACACTCTCAACAATAGGTCACCTCCAAGCTGGGGCTATAAATCCACCAGGGAAAATGATACCTAATCCAAATTAAGGTCTAATAGACATCACAATAAAGGACATTCCCAAGTTCAAAATCTAGCAACATTTCCCAGTTCACAACCTATCATTCCCTACAACCTGTCCCACCCAAAGAAGTGTAACCCTTCTCTGCTCAACAATCCTTCGACTATCCCACTTCCCTTATAGGTCTTCAAAAATAGGTCGACTAGGAAGTATCTGAGATCCATGGCACTTGGAACACAAGGCTACTCAAGGAGTTACAACACCCACTAGGCCAACACATAGGGAAACCTTTTCCCAACAGTTATCTCACCCAAAGAGAATTCTCCACATGCCTGACAACCTGCTTCTTCAACCCAAACTACCAAGGATTTATTGGGTAACAATAAACTTCACATCTCCCACTCTATCCATAAAATTATATAGATGATATAGTGGAATGGATGAGTGGATGATGAGAATTACACTAATTCCACACATTATATATGCATGTTCCCTTTCAAACATTTGTCATTCTAGAAACTACCTTTGACTCCAATTGGTGATTTGTTTCCCCCACTTAGGAACTTAGGATAAAAGCATATCATATGACTTACAAATTAGGAATAATATTATTTTCTTCATAATTTATCTTAAACCCCTTGACTTAGCTCCCTTTCCCTTTGGTGGAGTCCTATCCCCAATTACTCTTCCATCTGGCTTGGTCTACAATAGTGATGTATTTTATTAATACAATTGAGTGTGATTACATATCGCATTTGTTAGGCTTGTTTCTCTTTCAAATCATAGGCTCCCTGAGCTAAATCACATATGCACTTAGGCCTCAAAACATGTATATACAAAGGCACTCTGGCCCAAAACATCTTGGCTCACCAGCCTATAAATCATATGTACATTTACAATTGGGGTTCAACCTAGGGGTATTACATTCCCCTCCCCCTTATTTATGCATTGTCCTTAGTTCATTATATACACATTTACAATAAAAAATTCTTCAAAAGATCCAAAAATATGTGGGTACTCCTCCGACATGGCATAATCATGCTCCCATGTGGCATCCCCAGGACCGTAGCAGTTCCACTATAATTTTACTATCTTGATGGCTCAATTCTGGCGCACCTTGACCTTTCTGTCCAATATGAACACCAGTTGGACCTGGAATTTTCCCTCGCTCTCCACCTAGATCACATTCCAATCAATTTCATGATTAACATGAGGAACATACTTTTTAAGAAAAGACACATGGAATACATTATGAATGCACATGGATGCAAGAAGTGCAAGCACGTAAGCAACGAGACCAATCCTCCCCAGGATTTCAAATGGTCCATAGTATCTTGTTTCCATATTTGGGAAACTCCCCGATTTAAGTGAAATCTTCTTAGCTTTCACTTTCAAGAAGACATGCTCTCCCACTTTGAATTCTTTGTGCGTTTTGCCTTTGTTTGCACACGTTTTCTGCCTATCCCGAGCAACCCTTAAATTCTGCTTTATTTTCACCATCTACTCTTCCATTTATATGAGAAATTCCATACCAACCACTTCTTTGTGTGCTGGGTTGTCCCAACTCACCAACACGTTTCACTTTTTTCCATATAATGCTTCAAATGGGCTCATCTTCAAAGATGTATGATACCCATTATTATAAGCAAACTCCACTAAATGTAGATAATCTTCCCATTTTGATGGTTTATTTGTCACATACATTCTTAAAATATATTCAATCATCTGATTGGCCCTCTCTATTTTCCTATGTGATTCCGGGTGATATGTTATGCTAAAATTCAAATTTGTCCCAAATCCTTTAAACAATCCTTTCCAAAAAATTGATGTAAATTTTGGATCTTTGTCAGAAACAGTTGCCTTATGGACACCATGTAGCTTGGAAATTTATCTCATGTAAATCTATGTAATTTTAACCGCCTTGTGAGTTAGTTTCACTAGAATAAAATGAGAACTTTACTTAGCATATCAAACACCACCATGATGGAATCATGTTGCTTCATTGTTCTGGGAAGCTTGGTGATAAAATAAATTGTCACAACTTTCCATTTCCACTCAGGAATGGGAAATGGCTATAGAAATCTAGCTAGATGTCTTTTCTCAACCTTTATATTTTAACATTCTATACATATAGCTATATAATCAGCCACCTCTTTCTTCATATCTGGCTAAAAATATTAGCTCTTTACAACGACAATTGTTTTTTGGTATCCTGGGTGCCTAGCATAAGGAACATTATGTATTTCTCTTGACACTATATTTTCTAGCTCTTGATATTTAGGCACATAAAATATTCCCCTATACATGAGGATTCCATCCTCTCTCAACTCATAATCTTTAATTTTTTGCTGAAAATTACCTTGTTGTAATATTTCTTTTGTTTTCATATAGTGCTGATCAGATTTTGCAGCTTCCAAAATTCTGTCTTTCAAATTGTAATTGTACATGCTAATGGTTCTAGCATGCATCTCATGTACTCTCCTATTGAGTGCCTCAGCCACCTTATTCTCATTGTATTTGATATGATTTATATCGAAGTCATACTCACTAAGGAATTCCATCCATCTAATTTGTTTGGCATTCAAATTTGGTTGTCCAAACAAATATTTCATACCACTATGGTTTGTCCTCAACTAAAATATCTTTCCCATAAGGTAATGCCTCCAAATATTTAAGGCATGAAATATGGCTTCCAATCCTAAATCATATGTGCAATAGTGCCTCGTGTTCCTTCAAATTCCTTGACTCGTAGCATATCACATGCCCATTTTGGGTAATGAATCCTCCAAGCCCTTCCTTGTAGCAATCAATGTACACAATGAAATATTCATTTGGATTAGTAATATTCAATGTTGGTGCACTTGTCAATAAATTCTTCAGGTGATGAAAAATTTCTTCACATTCATAGGTCCACTCGAACTTCACACCCTCCTTTTGCAATGAAGTGATTGGATGTGCAATCCTTGAAAAGTCTTAAACAAATATTCTACAATAACTTGCAAGTCCCATGAAATATCTCACCTTCGAGACATTCTTTAGTATTGACCATTCTATAATGGATTTTATCTTTTCAAGATCCACTTCTATCCCTCCCTTTGAAATAATATGGCCCAAATAATGAATTTGCCTCTGATAAAATGAGCACTTTCTTGGCTTGGCATAAAACTGATGCTCCCTTAATACATGTAAAACAATCCTCAAGCATTGTTCATGCTCTTCTTCATACTTAGAGTAGATAAGTATGTCATCCAATAAGACAATGACAAATGTATCTAAGTAATTTATGAAAATATCATTCATCAAACACATGAAGAAAACTGGTGCATTTGACAACCCAAATAGCACCACTACAAACTCATAATGGCCACACCTTGTTTTAAATGTTGTCATGTTGATATCTTCTTCTTTGATCCTTGCCTAATGGTAGCCTGTGTTAAGAACCAAATATAAAAATATCATAAAAATATCGGAATAAGTACTGAACGCCTTGACAAAGTGATAAATTCAGATAATAAGCCTCTTCGAGGGGGAAACCTCCTTATACATCATATATATTCACAAATAAAAGATGATTCCAAATGAAAATGTCTCCTTGGTATATATAGGAGACTAGGAGGCATAATTACAACTAATGGACCCAAGCCGACATAAATAAAATAACAATTTAATGTAATATTCCCCAATTGAGGGGTAATGTACCAAGAATTAGGGCTTAACATGACCCTCCCCTTTAGACACGTGTTTTCCTCAACACTTGAGTAGTTATGGATGCTTCTGTATAAAAGACTCATCTTCCCATGTGGAATCTTCAGCAGGTAGTTTCTTCTACTGAATGCGATACTCTGAAATTGATCTACTTCCCAGCTGGTGAATTCTTGTGTCAGTGATAGCTTCATGATCTAATATGATTTTTCCTTTCTCGTCAAGTTCTTGAAATATAGTTTGAACTGGGATCTTGTCACTTATAACCTTCTTTAAGAATCAAACATGGAAAACAAGGTGTACTTGTGAAGATGCAGGCATCTCCAATTTGTATTCCATAGTACCAAACTTTTGCAACACCTTATAAGGGCCATAATACTTCG